>PNEQ01033285.1:0-36762 GCA_003012365.1 Medauroidea extradentata
CAGTGAAGTGCTGCCCACCAGTTGAGTGGCATCAGTGAAGTACTGCCCACCAGTTGAGTGGCAGCAGTCTGGCATAGTCTGTAATCTGCTTTATTTTCGTACATGGGCATTTTGAAGACAAATCTCTTATTTCAAACCTGCTGATACGTAGTTCAAGCTTCAAGCAGATAAATGCTTTGAGGATTCTGCTGACTAAGGTTTGTAGTCACGGAGTTGAAATGTGAAATGAACACACTTTTCAGTATCAAACAGGGAGTATTATAGGCCAATGGTTAAATTTATTTATGAATGCTGCTGCAAATAATATTTTACTAACATAATTTTGTTGTAAAATTTTTAATTTATTGCTACGTTTTAAATATTAAGGAGGCTGCTTAACCTTTGAGCCCTGGTGAGAACATTGCTGTTAATACAGTATAATATTACATTATATTCAGTGAGGATCTGTCACCTTTCACATCACTTACTGACAAAAAACATTTTTTTGCGCTGAGAAGATGGCTATTTCTACATGAATGAGAATATGGGAAAAACTATGAGTAGCCTTTGTGTTTTCGAGTATTGTTTTTAGTTTCCAGGAAAGTAAACAACTACCTAAAACACCCTATAGCAAAGTCTACCTCACTGACGTCAACTACATGTCATGGTGGCGCGTTGCCGCGAATATAAGGCGACTCACTGGTCGACGTGTTGATTTTTAAGTTATGAAATTAGAGAAAAAAATTATACGCGTCTCTAAATGCTTCAAAGTAAATCGTGTCATTCTTGTACGATAAGTACGTTTATCATTTTAAAACCACGAATTAATAAAATAAAAATTTCTGAGACGCAAAGAAGTATACTAAATACAGTTATACAAGTTTTAATGAGATTAACGGCATTTGTTTGAGATGCAGGTATACAAGACGAGGTTTGGTTGTTTGCACAAAATGTTTGGAAACAATTACCAACCTATATTTAAGACACTGCGGTATATGTAGGTTGGACAAATACCTAGTCACATACAGTTTGACTGAACATGATTGCCTATCGTTGCTCTGGGCAGGTCGGCTGTACCCTCATGTACCACTGTATATAGGAGGTTGTATGTGCAGTGTGTGTGTGTGTGTGTGTGTGAGGGGAGGCGGGCCTGGATGTGCTGGCGTGTACCTCGCGGTGCAAATATTAGAGTTGTGCGAGGTCGACATGTGGCCGCCACACTCGCTGACTCACAACCCTCATATATACACTTGTCACAACAGTCAGCACACGCTCCTTCAGTATCTCACCTTCCGCGCTCTCGTCTGCCTTGCGACATTTGCACTTCAACTGTCTTGTTACTGAATAATACAGCCTGGGAAACTGCATATGATCAGGTACATATTTTAGTTTATTTTCAAACTATCAAATTTGTTAGAATTTGTCATGTATAACGATACGTTTTATCGTGAGCACATATGGGTTCTGGTTGGGAAGACTAAATTTATTGAGTACAATATAAGAGTGTTTAATTCCCTAATGAATGTTTGTTTATGATATAATATAGTACAGTCGCTGATTTTCACATCCAATATTAGAAACACAAAATTCAAGCTAAATGCCAGTATCACTAATATCAGTACTGTAAGGCATTGCTATTGATATTTAACTATCCACACACATATAAGTCGCTCAGAGCACAAGTCGTGTATGCCCATAAACACGGCTCGGTTTAAAATGAGTAGTTGTATGTAAATAAAAATTGTATCATAGATAGCGTACGTTAATTTGCAGTCAGTAGTCCCCCGCGGCTTTGCTCGCGAGTATTATTCGTAACTGATAAAATATTTACTTGAAAAACCTCTTTGTACACAAGATTGGTACTTCAGTCATCAAGTGTTAGAATGTCCAAGCGACTAGTTGAACTAATTCTGCAGCAGGATATGTAGCTATAGCTGTTCACGCGAAAAGCAGTCTTAAGTTTGTCCCTGCCACTAACAGCGACTTCGCCTGGGCCTTATTTATAAAACTGCCAATTTGACGTTGTGGGGTAGTTACAGACACCTAAGGTAAGAGGTTAATCGAATGATAAACATATTTTTACCCTGTGCCTTCAATTATATATTTTCAAAATATTCTCTTGAAGTTTATTGCTATTATAAAGTTTTGGTGGGAAAAGATTTCGCGGAAACGTATTTGGTGCCCCAAACTTAAGATTAGTGGGATGGATGTGAGCTGATGTTGTCGAGGAACCTAAGTGGAAAGTGAACTGCATAATCCATTTTACCGCTTTTAAACGACTTCATGTCAATTGCACTAATTCTATTTGTCTTTTAATTTTTTTTGTCAGAATTTAACGTTCGCACGCAGCTTTTAACGTAATTCGAGTCCAGGACCTCACGGAATGTAGACCTGAGCAACAAACATCTGCGTCACGCAATATATCAAAATAATTCTCGAAAATGAAATTAATTTAAAAAATAAAATGTTCATGTCCTGGGCTCATAGAGGTTGTACAACACCACGTCTCGATAGGTTACTGTAGAGTGATACTCCTATATAAATTATTTCTCGCTGCTCGTACTTGCTTTTCGGATCGTCGACCATGAAAGTTTACAAACTTATTTTAGTCGTTATAATAAAGTTATATTATAAAGTAAAAAATACTTACACGTATTTTTTAAAATACTTACGTAAGCATAGCTCTGACGCGAAGAACACCTCAATATCTCTACTGGTTAGTTAGATATCATGGGTTGATGGAAATCCAATTTTGTGTTTTTCACCCTTTTGGGGGTCGAACTTCGAAATATTTTAAATCTACATCTTAGACATTTGTATAAGTATCCAATTGACGTGCGAATCACGACGGTAGCCCGTTCAGTCGAATCAAAGTTAATAATTTATTAAAAAACACACGTGACCACTGCACAGTGCTGAGAGTTCTAATTTCGAAAAATGTTAAATACATTTTGAGATAATTTCTGTAATCATCCTGAAGCAAAAATTAACTGTATATCTCGACGGGTTCGATAGATATCGAGGATTTATCGGAAACACATTCAAGGTCGTTTCACCTCCTAAGAGACTGAATTTTGAAAAACCCCTGAATCACGTTTTAGAATAATTTATTGGTGTCTCGTGGACGTGAAAAACATTACAATATCCCGCTGAGCTCAAGACATATAGACGATTAATTGAAAGATATATAGACGATTAATTGAAAAAAAAAACATTTCACCACTTTTCATCCCATTTCACCTCTTTAGTTGGCGAATTTCGAGAATTCGTGAAATAACTTTTCAGGTATTTGGGTAATCATCAATCTTAAACAAAAGTCACGTCGCTATATAAAATTCAATGGGTTCGATATATATCGATTGTGAATCGAAAACACATTTTACCCTTTTTTCTACCTCTTTGAGGCCGAATTCGAAAATATATTTTAATGGTATTTGTATACTTACATAAGCATCAATTTAAAGCAAAGTGCACTTCGATATCTCGATTTTTTCGATAAATATGTAGGAATAATCGAAAACGCATTTCACGTACTTTCACCCCCTTAATTAGAGAATTTCGAAACTTCTTGGAGTCCTATCGTACACATTTTTATACGAAACCAGTTGAAGTATAATTCACGACGATAGTTGTGTTTCAGTGATATAGACGATTCATAAAAAACACATTTAGTAGCCCCCTTTTACTGCTTGGGAGTCGAATTTCAAAAAATCCTTAAACTGCTTTTTGGGTATTTACGTAAGCAACATTTTGAAGTGAATACCAACTCTCTATCCCGAAATATTCTATAAATATCGATAGTTGATCGGTAACGCATTTAAGGTCTTTTCACCCCTAAAATGTTGAACTTCTAAAAATCCTTAAATTGGCTAGTATGTAATTTTATGTGTGTCATATTAAAGTGAAAATCATGATAATATGCCGATGGGTTCGAGCTCTATCAACGTTTCTCCAGAAATACATTTCACCCCTTTTCACCTCCTTAGACGTCGAATTTCGAAAAATCCCTTCTTAGCGCTCGCCTACGACCTGAAGGGAACCCCCACAAAAATTTCACGATTCTAGGTCCAGTGGTTTGGGCTGCAGTTATATATGTCAGTCAGTCCGGGTTCGCTTTTATATATAGACATTAGCTGTTCCTTTGCGAACTAACTGATAATTGCGTATTAATTGATGATGTTACTATATTCTCTGTATATATGTAAAACAACAAATACAAACAGCTTTATCCAGTCCACTTCGCTGAGCGTACATTAATTGCAGAATATCCTTGTTTTTAATTCATCGTAATTTCTCTGTAAAATAACTCCTCGGCTGCGACTTTGCCCGCGTGAAATTATGTACTATAAACAGTAAACCTGGATAAAATTAGCGATGAAGGCATTTAACAGCTAGCGTACTCAATAACAGTGAACTATTATTGTCTTAGCTCAGTGTAAAGAGCGCGCGCAATATCCTCGTATGATGTCACAGTATTTCCAATCGTAAAGTCTTGCACGATATACGAACCTGTAACCCCACTCCTCCTACACCACAAACTTAATACAATACCTGAGTGAATGCTTAAAGGCAGGCTGTGATAATTCTTTCGTATATACAGGCTACAGTCCAAAGAGGTCTTATTTATGAGTAAATTGGCAAAAAACGGTTGAATTATTTCTCCGTCCTTAATTTTCGAATTTCATAAAATCCTGAATTTGATTTGTAGATATTTTCATGGGTATAAGCGCTATATATGATTATTTGAAAACACATTTAATTTTTTTAACAGCTTTCAAGGATGAATTTCGAAAAACCCTGGAATACCATTTTTGATATTTACGTAAGATTAATTTTAAAGTAAAAACCATTTCAATATTTCCACTGGTTTAGGAGATAAATGGGATTAATTAAAAACACGTAAATTTTTTAAGACCTTTCAAGGACGAATTTCGAGAAATTCTAAAAATATTTTTTTTAAATATTTACTTAAGCATCATTTTAAAGAAAAAATTACCTCACCATCTGAAATGGTTTAGGAGAAATCACGGATTAATGAAAAACACATTTTACGGCTTTTCACCCCCTTAACTGTCCAATTTCGAAATAACCATTCTTAGTGGGTGCCTACTAGGCAAGGGGAAGCTTCCCTCAACATTTCATGGTTCTAGGTCCAGAGGTTTGGGCTGTGCGTTGATGAGTGAGTGTGTCAGTCAGGACACTTCATTTTATATATTAAGATTTCTGAGAAAGAGAAACAAAGTTTTCTTCCGAATATATGTTACACAGGGAAACAAATGTTTTGAACTTACACCGCTAGTATTCTGAGCGCCTCATATACAGAGTGTTTGGTAATTATAGATACAAACGAGAACGGTGTGTCGAGGACGATATAACAAGCAAATAATGCTAACAAACATAGTTCCAGAAAGCAATGGTTCTCCCAATATGACATACTACATGTTGCTACAGGAACAAACGTCAAAAGCTGCACATGTGGACGAAGACATTACAAGTGTTGGAAATGGGCGCCGTTCACGTGAAGACAGGCTTCAGCAAGTCTTCGCTTCGATGCCAGTACAAGTTCACAAATGCCACGTGGCAAACATCCACAATGCGTTAATGTAGTTCTTGTACGCTATGAACAGGGCTAACATACACCAAAGCTTTTAAATTCACCCATCACAAAAATATATCACTGGTATGTCTTAACATGCAATGGGAGAACCATTGGTTTCTGGAACTATGTTTATTAGCATTATTTGCTCGTTTCGTCGTCCTCGACACACCCCTTTTGTTTGTACCTATGATTACCAAACCTCCTGTATTGTCCAACCACACCATCTTTCCCACTGACGCCTCACTAAGCAGCTACCGAACTACCCGTCACTACGCACACGCACATTCTCTGCAGCCAATCGTTTCTTTAAGTGCGCCTATCACCTCAGTTTTCAGCGTCTTTTTTTTTTTTTATTTGCACCAAATATTTTTTCCTTATTATAGACCTAAATTGTAATTAAATGTTCCTCTTAGGAAATTTGTGTACCACTCATAGTTTTTGCGTAATGAGTCGTAATCGTCAAAATTTGCACTTTACAGTTTTATGTACGCCACTAAAACCAACTGACATACCAAACCGAAAAAATTCACAGTATATAACAATGTTGTAGGCTACAATTAACACCATCAATTAATACGTAATTAAAAGTTAGTTACGCTTTCCTATAGTACTTAGGGACAGCTAGTGTGTCTATATGTATATCTGTGTGTGTGTATGTTATACAGTATATATGTCTATATATAATATACGTGTATTAGAGGGAGCGTGTGTGTGTGTGCTGGCCGATGCGTGGGAAGGCTAATGCTATAATTATAGGTAGGCTACATTTGTTCTTATAAGCAGCCTTACTGTACGAAGCATAGTGTCTAGAGAGTGTATATGTCAGGTGTAAGCCAAGCATCTCACGTGATAAACTCCGTGTCGACTCCGCTATACAGTGAACCCTGGTGTGTTAGTGAGATGCAAGCTGTATGTATAGTAGCGGCTATGTTCCCAGTACCCACACTACTACCTGCCCTTCCATCTGCTCATTTGAAACCACAGCGTGACCAATTACACGCCTGACTGTAGCAGTTCTAGTGCGTCGCTTTCTGCGCACCAAGTCACTCGCAACTCACGAGAGAATGCTCACTCCATGTATGGTTGTTCGAATGTAATAATGCCACTGCATTTCATTTGTTAACATGCCAAATTGTGCCATGGGACAGGCGTAGTTGCAAAATATATGCTGAAGTATGGGTACATTCAGGCTAACCTGTATCGTATCAGTGCGCCGAAGTAATAGATGAGTCGGGGCTAACTTGATCGATTCTGGAAACTATTTATTTTTTTTAGTTTAATAAATGTTAATATATTCTGTTGAACTACAAATTACAATATTCATGATATTAGTGTTATGTAGTATTTGTTATATATGAACCCTTTAAATATTCACATTTCAGCAGTAATTCATTACATAGTGGCCTTTATTCTTATCATTTTATTTATTGTAGAAAATTAATATTTTTTGGCATGATTTCATGGTCAGACAGTAATGTTATTAGTAATGATTTTCTTAATTTTCATATTTACCCCTGGTCACCTTAAATTGTTACTCTGAATCAAAATTCTTTACCGTGCAGTGGTTAAAAATAGCTATAGCTTTTATATAATACGGACGTAAATATAGTTAACTCGTTAAAATGTATTTTCGAATATATTATTTCTTTGCGCCACAGTGGCAATGAAATCTGTAATAATCGAACATTAACAACTAATTTATTTCTGCCACGTGAGTTCACGAGTGGGTCAAGTCAGTTGACCGTCTCGCTTTCATTTGTGCTGCACTTCCGTATTCGCAGCCTTCCATCGCAGGTGACACTCTTTCGTAGTTTTGTGTTTCCGCCTCCATTGTGAGTTCCCACTTACATCCGTGTCTTTGTACAACTCGCCTGCAGAAAATACATTCAGCTCATAAAATAAAAAGGAAGTTACAAGATAATAGTCTATTGTTCAGCGGTAATGGAACCTTGCTAATTACGATAGTTATTTTTAAACAATAAATATATTTTGTGGTGGTTACATTTCATTTATTCAACAGGCTCATTTTTTACCATTAAATGTGGAATACATATAAAAATATTTCTGGAGATTCAGAGATGTTGAGATTAATTGTATGCGACGTGAACTCCTACAACCAGAGTTGATTTGCAGACAACGTACATATAAAACTAACTTACCGTGATAATTGTTGATGCACGTGATATTTACCATGTAACTTTTGCAATATCCATGTGCTTAATGCTTAGACTTTAAACCAGGAGCGTAGCATCGTCTTCATCTCAGGAAAGACCAAGGCGAACTACTTAAATTTTGGCATACCAACTGTATGTTAACTTTTCTTATCTTTTTGTTTATATGGTAGTGTGCATTAAACTAATCAGTTCGTAACAATTGTTCCTCTCATTTTACTACGACTGGTGATATTTAAATGTTTGTCAAAGTATTTCGTGGCCGTTACATTACCATTACCTGAGTTTCAACTTTAAACACGTTTCTGAGTAAATTTTGTTGTTAGTGAGCACGAAATAAAAATAGTGTTGAAATATAAAGATAGCTAAATAAATATTTTGTAGCAAACATACTGACTTCGAACAATATGCGTGGTAAGTTTGAGGGAGGCATAATCATGACATGAGAAAAAATATTTAAGGGTTGGTCTTTTTAAACACACTCAAATACTATATTCGCTAAACCCTAATCAAGTCATTGTAAAAAAAAAAAACTAAGCAACTCATTTTGTTTAGGAAGGGGCCAAGTTTTTTTAATTTGTTTTAATTCTTAAAATACTTAAAGATCTACATATGGTATTAATAAAAACTATCTCAAAGGCGAGTTACAAGCAAAGTATGTTGGAGCCACAGCTTGCTGGAGCACGGATATGTAGGAATACACTCTAATTTGTGGAAGTTACCCCAACTCCAGGCTGTATGAATAGAAGGCATCTGTGTTTTCAAGGGAAAGATTAAAGCGGCGGACACGCTATCATCACGTGACGTGAGCTCACGTGCGGGCGAAATGTGAGCAGCTAGTTGAGCCTGGATTCAAATGACACAGATACACACTGTCGTCACCGCACGCACGTCACATGACGTCACGTGGTAGGGCGAGCAGCTCACATTGTCTGTTGTAGCACACAGTTCGTGAGGTATGAGCTACGTTACTACTGCTCGGTATGGAGGATATGCTAATAGAAGAGGTGCACCAACGGGAATTCTATTATGTAAGAAACCTACAGAGATCAACGTATGAGAGGCAACACCTTGGAAGAGATAGGGAAGGAGTAGAAAATAAAACATAAATTACATTTGCAAACATTTATATTGCAGGCTTAATAAAGTGGCAAATCTGTAAGGAGTATGGAAAGGTACGATGTCTAGCGGCCGACTGGAATGCTCAATAGTCAATCAAATATGAACTACTCATCAAAGTTCGATGAGATTTTTTCCCGGGTAGATATTGTATCAACGGACGTTTACTTACTTAGCACTATAGGTAGTATACTTAACATTCGAGTAAAAAATTAAAAGTTGGTTTTAGAAAAATGAGGGCTTGAAACTACAAAAATGGAAAACTGTAATTTTTATAATTTGTAAAATGATATCTATGCCTCAATGATAACCGAATTTCAAAAATACTCGCGTTTTATTTGAAAATAATTGTATTATCTGGAAATCTCTGCGCGAGAGGTCTACGGATGTTACAATTATTTTGTAATGAAAACGCAAGTGTTTTTGATATTCGGTTATCATAGAGGCCTAGATATCATTTTACAAGTTACAAAAATGACAGTTTTCCATTTTTGTAGTTTCAAGCACTTATTTTTCTAAAACCAGTTTTTTAATTTTTTACTGTAATTTCGATGAGTTTACTTATTTATTTAGCACTATAGTATAGTCTGTTTCATGTAACTTGTCCGTATTTTGACATTTCTCTTCTGAGAAACGTGTCCGACAGTTGCATTGTTTGGAGCTTTAAACCTACCTGGCTTCCTGGACAATCACGGTCTCCGCAAACCTGTGTACAGACACGTGTCTCAGAAGTGAACTGTCAAAATACGGAACACTTACATGTCACAGACTATAGTTCAGATTTTATTGACTATTGAATATTCCAGTCGTCCGTTCGATATCGTACACTGAAAAAATAAAAGCTTATTGGTCACCACACAATATTTTGTCATATGGACCTTACGAAATGTTTGTGGTGACCACAAAGCTGTGTACTGTGATCTGTAATGCAAGTATCAATGGGACTTCCTAGTTCAAACTGACACGCGATAAGAGTCTAAATATTGAACGGCGCTTGCGGTGCCGTACTTAGCCATCTTCTTTCGAGGAAATTGTGAAGATCTGATATGTACATGCTGTTTGAAGCAATTTT
Source organism: Medauroidea extradentata (assembly GCA_003012365.1). Classification (NCBI taxonomy): domain Eukaryota; kingdom Metazoa; phylum Arthropoda; class Insecta; order Phasmatodea; family Phasmatidae; genus Medauroidea; species Medauroidea extradentata. The sequence goes on from PNEQ01033285.1 coordinate 9,941, forward strand.
CTGCAATTAATGTTTTACCTAATTTACTAGACATAACGGAAGCTAAACATAGTATGCCTAGATAGATAGTTTACTGTCTTTCTATCGAAAACTGTACTACGTGCGACAGTTACGAACTGAGACACCTGTATGAAGTGTAACAGAGATTTTCTAGAAACTCGTTTACTAGGGTTGCGTTACATGATCTCTTGCAGAGTGAGCCGAACTTTGCAGGATTTTGCCTTTAATTTATCATTAGTAATTTTCTAGATACAGTTAGTGTAATTTTCACCTTTTCTGAAACATTTGTGGTGTTACTTACTTTAAACAAATTGCTATCTTTCTTCCGTGTTGATCGCATCTTGGAATTATGCGTTTCATGTAAGAATGTTTTCCCTGATAAGACCATGTAGAAATAAAAATTCCTCTTTTGATATTCTAAACTACATTTCATAGCGGCTAGGCTGCATTCAAGCTGCTTGATTAAATTATGCAATTCATCCTTAATTTTGCGTTTCATATTGATATCATGAATCCCAACGTTTCCTCAGCCGACCATTTTATTGGCTGCTTCGGCGGCACGTACATTTTCGACGTATTTTTCCACTTCCCTATGAACTACTTGAACTGCACCCTCTACGGCTGTTGTAACGACTTTGGACTATATGTAGTATTGTGACGTGAGTGTAGTGTGTGCATGTCTGGACTGTCACGTTACATTCCTACAACCTCACGTCATGTGAGATCACGTGACGTGTCGACAGCGTGTCCCCGGCTTAAGTCCCGTACACCTTCGTCCGTGAGATTACCTGTAGGAGACGTTGCATTTTGGTGAATCCCATACATGTTGCACGTAATCTCGAGGATCTTCTACTTTTTACGCTCCATGTACGGACATTGTGAGGATTCATCTTTCCACTAAAACGCATCGCTTCGTCTCTGAACACCAGAGGAACAGCAAGTTCGTCTTCCTGCCTGCACTCAGCCACGCGGGTTATCGTAATGTTGTGTATGCAAGTAACAACTGCTGTAAACTACACATGTTAACTTGTTACATCGCAAAGTGTCCTCCACAATCAGCTGAGAAATGCCAAGTTCGCTGCTTGGCTCTGGCGGTAGATTCTCGTGTTCCACGCGCATAACTTACCTCACTCTCTCCACAGTTCCGTTACTCCTTGCCGCCCTATCTTCACACAAACATCCTGTGTCCTTGAACAGACGGTACCCCGCCACTGTAAGCAGTTGTTGTATTGTTACAAATAAAAGCTTGTTAACTAATGAAAACATGTTATGCACTGCAGGAATAATTTCGCAAGTCTAACAGAACATATTAAAAAGTATTGCAGGAATGTATGGGCATGCATGGGATAAATGTTTATGATCAGTATGTTCGATGTAAAACTAAATCAATTTCAGTCGCCTGTTGCATTTTAGAATTATTTTTGTACGTCCATAAGAATTACCAAATATTTTTTACACTGCAGTTGTTACGAAAAATCTGTTATAAATATACACAAATTGCTTGTAAGTAACTAAAGTTTTTGTCAAACATAAAAAAATTACATTTTACGCATACGCATTTTTTAGTAGTTTTAATTTGTGATGTGTGTAATATAGTTGGAAAACAACCAAGTATACGTAATTTTACACAAATGTTTCTACGAATCCATAAACATGTACATATATCTGACCGAACACACAAATATATAAATATATTTATTAGAAGGTTGGGATTAAATTTCACTTCTGAAAGTCAGTGCGACCCAATGTTATAGTCTATTATTAGGTACGTTGTGTTTTATTAAGTCACTGTCGTTGTATTAGCACACTATTAGTATTGTATTATAAATTATTTTTCGGTGCAGTTTTATAATGAACTAGCAGTCCCCCGCGACTTTGCTCGCGAGTATTATTCGTAACTGATAATATTTAATTTAATTGAAAAACCTCTTTGTACCCAACATTGATACTTCAGTAATCAAGTGTTAGAATGTCCAAGCGGCTAGTTGAACTAATTCTGCAGCAGGATAAGTAGCTATAGCTGTCCACGCGAAAAGCAGTCTTAAGTTTGTCCCTGCCACTAACAGCGACTTCGCCTGGGACATATTTATAGACCTGTCAATTTGAGGTTGTGGGGCAATTACAGACATCTAAGGTAAAAGGTTAATCGAATGAAAAACATATGTTTACCCTGTGCACAACCATTGGTGACGGTGCCCTCAATTATATATTTTCAAAATATTCACTTTAACTTTATTGACATTACAAAATTTCAGTGGGTAAAGGTTTCGCGGAAACGTATTTGGTGCCCCAAACTTGAGATTAGTGAGATGGTATATCGTCGGTTTACTGCCAAAAGTGACAAAGTCAAAATGCGATAAAATGCTAGGAATATGTATATGTTGTTCACGAACAATTGCCCAAGTTTAAAGTCTATTCGTCGTTTCGTACTGTTGTGTCACAGTATAGTAACATATCATATTTTTGTTAATATCTACAATTTAGTACTGTACTGTTTTTAAACGAAATAACATTAATGACTTAATCACTTTTGGCAGTATACCGACGATATGTCAGCTGATATTGTAGAGGAATCTAAGTGGAAAGCGAATTGCAATTTTACGTCTTTTAAAGACTACATGTAAATTGCACTAATTCGATCTGCCTTGTAGTTTTTGTGTGTCAGAATTGAACGTTCGCACGCAGCTTTTAATGGAATTCGAGCCCAGAACCTCCCGGAATTTAGATCTGAGTAACAAACAACTGTGTCACGTAACGTCGAAATAATTCTATGAAAATAAAATTTATTAAAAAAAATAAAATATCTGTGTCCTGGGCTCATAGAGGTTGTACAAAACCACGTCTCGATAAGTTACTTTAGAGTGAAACTCCTGTATAGGTTGTTTCTCGCTGCTCGTTCCTGCTTTTCGGATCGTCTGCCTTGATTATTGACCAACTAAGTTTTATTCTTAATAATCAAGTTTCTTATTAAGAAAGAAAATTACATACATATTATTTTAAAATATTTACGTAAGCATCACTCTGACGCGAACAACACTTCAATATCGCTACTGGTTAGATATCGTGTTGATGGAAAACAAATTTTGTGCTTTTTTACCCTTTTGGGTGTCGAATTTCGAAATATTTTTAATTTACATCTTAGACATTTGTATAAGTATCCAACTGAAGTGTAAATCACATAGCTAGCCCGTTTAGTCGAATCAAAATTGATCATTCACTAAAAAAACACACATCAACCCTGCACAGTATTGAGAAATCAAATTTCGAAAAATCTGAAAACAGTTTTGTGATAATTTCTGTAATCATCATCCTGAAGCAAAAATTAATTGTACATCTCGATGGGTTCGATAGATATCGAGCATTTATCTAAAACACATTCAAGGTCTTTTCACCACCTAAGAGAGTAATTTTCGAAAAACCCTTGAATCACGTTTTAGAATACTTTATTGGTATCTCGTGGACGTAAAAATCACAAACATTAGCCTGCTGGGTTCAAGATATATCGACGATTATTTGAAAACTCTTTTCACCACTTTTCACGTCCTTAAGGTGGCGAATTTCGAAATTTCCTGAAATTAATTTTTAGGTATTTGAGTAAGCATCAATCCTAAACAAAAATCGCGTCGCTATATAAAAAGCTATGGGATCGATATATATCGAATGAAAGTCGAAAACACATATTACCGCTTTTTTAACCAGTTTAGGGCCGAATTCGGAAAATATATTTTAAATGGTACTTGGGATATTTATAAAATCACCAATTTAAAGCAAAGAGCACTTCGATATCTCGATTGAATCGATAGATATGGAAGGATAATCGAAAACACTTTTCACGTATTTTCACCCCTTTAAATAAATAATTTCGAAACGTCTTTGAGTCCTGTCATAGACATTTGTAAAAGTAACCAATTAAAGTTAAAATCAAGACGATAGCCAATTGTGTTTCAAAGGTATAGACGATTCATAAAAAAACACATTTGCCCCTTTTTATTGCCTGGTGGTCGAATTTGAAAAAAACCTAAAACTACTTTTTGGGTATTTACGTAAGCAATATTTTGAAGTGAATATCAACTATCTATCCCGAAGGGTTCGATATATATATATCGATAGTTTATTGGAAACACTTTTAAGGTCTTTTCACCCCTTTAAATGTTGAACTTATAAAAATCCTTAAATTGGCTAATATGCATTTTTACGAGTATCCTATTAAAGTAAAAATCACGATGACAGGCCGACGGGTTCGAGCTCTATCGACGTTTCTTCGGAAACACATTTCACCCCTTTTCACCCCCTTAGAGATCGAATTTCGAAAAATCCCTTCTTAGTTCTCGCCTACGACCTGAGGGGAACCCCCACAAAAAAATTCATGATTCTAGGTCCAGTGGTTTGGGCTGCAGTTTGATATGTCAGTCAGCTTTCATATATATATATACACACGCGCGTAAGGTTACGTGATTAAAATACCATCGCCGCAAATAAATATTATGTACAATGTTTAAATTGCATAGTTAAAACCAACATAATGTAATGCGAAATGTTATGTGGAACTTAACATACTCAGATAAAGTTACAAATAAAATTTTTGTATATTAATTTTAAATACTTCACTACCTGTAATGTACAGAAAAAATTAATAAGTTTATAAAATGCTATTATATTAGCTCTCCAAGTACCAAATATATGTAAAGATATAATCTTTCTTGTCATGCGGCATTTTCATGACCCATTTCCGTCAGCAATAGGGATTCATAAATTTAAAAATGTGCAAAATCGGTCTTCGTGCAGCCTTAAAACATAAAATTTTGCTATTTTTATTTAAAAATTATTATTGATCAACAACACATCCATACAATTCAACATATGTTGCCAGGGTCAGATCAAATCCTTCCTTCGCCCGGGCCAAGAATTGTGATTAGCTACCCCCCCCCCCCCGGCCTTTTTTTTTTGTTTTGTTTTTTCCCTGTCCATTTATCCATCAGTCCAATCAACCAAACAGTAATAAACGTATCTCGTATACTTTGTTTTGAGCTCGCGTAAATAACAGTACAACATTTCAGTAGAAATAAGGTACCTGTACCGAATATGGTCCAGTTCTCAATATAGGCCACTTGTCGCCATTGTGTGGTAATGCCGAGATAGTTGTGGGATCTATACACACTAGTCTCCGGTATGAACGTACACCATTCATAAAGATCTCTATTACATCTTCCATGTGTTATATTAGTAATACAATTAATGAGCTAGCCACACATGAATTTTGAACCTTAAGCGGGCCATATTTGGTACAGGTAGCGTACATAAAACCTGTACGTACTAGCTACCATCATGAGTGTTTAAAGTGTGCATTCTAATTATAAATACTGTATTTATAACATTATATGTCACCACCTGCGCGCCCTGTAACCAGGCGCCCGGAGCAATCTGCCCTCCCCCTCGCCGTCCCTAGATCCACCCCTTTATCTTGCAAATATTTCACGAGTTTTGTTTTCAATGCAATTTGGCTACAAGATTACGGAAATTTGCCCTTGATTAGGAGATCTTTGTTTTGTATTACAATTATTACAATATGTTTCAATGAATTATAATAGTTGCAAACTTTTTCAGTTCTAAAAACAAAACGAAAAATTATTTTTGTTTGTATCGAACATTGTATTTTACATGAGTTTCCAGTGGGTAAAAATTAAAATACTTAGAAGGTAGACCTAGAGTTATGCACAGTGTGCTAAAGTATTGCGGTATGTGTCAAACACGCCCAATTAAGTCATTCGAATTTGTTGAATGAGTTCTTGAATCAGACGGTATTGTTTTAGTTGTAACGATGTCTGACTGTTTATCAAGACACTTACAGCGAGTATAAAGCATTACTTCTAAATAGTAAAAGGCTGAGGTTAAAGAAAAATTTGGAATAAATAAAAATACGGCTATGCAACATTTAAAAATATAAAAGCTTCTATGGGATTTTACTTACAAAATTCGTTACAATTATTTCAACTATGGGAAGAGAAAACATCTGTTACACATTAATATACTCCTTCACAAAAGTGAGACAATCTATAATGTTTTAACATTTTAAGTCAGAGCGGTATAACCCTTTCAAACTTGTGCTGGGTATCTTGTCCGTATGATGACGGAAAAGGAGGGGATAGTAGGAGGGGTGTGCCCGATCACATTTATATTGTGTAGGGTGTGTGTGTTTGTGTGTGTACATATATAATCACACATACATGGTGTAAACGATAAGTGTTGTAAAGTGTACAGAGCAATGTGCAATGTACAGGACTCCGAGACTAGCAGTGTGATATAGGCCACTTGTGTTCCATAGGGTCGAAATTTTCGTACTACTTGTCCTAATTGTTGTAGCTTGTATGCGGTATTGTGACACAATTGTTTAAAGTAAAAACAATTGCTGAACGTTACCTGCCAGATTTAATCTCTTGACAAACTACGTTCAGCTGACCAGCGGGTCGATTAAAACCTGGCTCACAGCAGCGCGCTGCATGTATATCTTAGAACACATTTGTAGAGCGATTAAAGAATATTTCCCAACCGTATGGAAATAGAACACAAATGTCCTATATAAAATTGCTTGTCTCTACTGCTATGTGCACTTCAAAACACTTATCGTTTATATCCCGTGTGTGTGGATGTTAGTGTATGGATGTGTGTGAGCGCGAGCGTATAGGTTGTTTCTGAAACACGGGACTATAATTCACCAGTGGATTGTTGGCGTGAGAAGAAGAAATATGACACAGGACCACCATTGTCTATCTCAAATATAAGGGCTGTATGAACCCCTAAGTCGAAGCCAGAGCAGCATATTTTGTGGAATATTGTAAGAAATACTTGTGTTGAGGAATACAATTAGTTGTACAAATTAACTAGACCACGATGTGGAAAAAAATAAAGGCATGTGCATCATACGCACCCAGGCTATTCAAGTCCGGGGAAGATATTTAAATATTGTAGACAAATGTGATAACCTGGTCTCAGTAGAACATCGCGCCGCTCCCTCAGGCAGAGACTTAGTATATTGATTACTAGTGTTACATGCAAGACGCCTACACACGCCTTGCCAACAATTAACATACGAATTAACTCTCAAGCATATCGACAGTGTGGTGGGGTGAAATGCCGACACTTTGTCTTCTCCTAAATCACGACGACGTCTCTCCCACCTACACTTCTGGCGGGAAGAGATCTCCATGTCGTCCAATCCTCCAGGAATGTCTTCCAGCCAATGAAAACAGCGAACTACCTAACTACCCTCCCCCTTCTCATGAGCCGAACGCAGTGCCACACTTGACAATAGCTTAATTTGTTCCTTTGTTCACATTACGCTTAAATTATCACTAACTTGTTCTTGAAATACTTAAATCTAATCCGATCACACTATTAATTATCGCCGTGTAATGACGGTTAATTTGATATCCAACACAAGATATCTACAATATTATAATTGTCCTTTCTTACCATACAACATTACTAATACTTGCATCTAGTTGAGTGCGTGCTGTAACAGCTGCACTTTGGCTCTCACGTGTTCTTTCCTAAGACCGTCTATTGTTCGTTTGGCACAGGAAAAAAAACATTTGATGACTTCGCCATGGATATAATAACTTGTGGATGTGAAATCCTTGTTGGTAATTAATTCAACAAAGTTGGTAGCTGCGCAGTTGAATTAAAACTGCTGTCTGCTGCGTGTTCTTTGTTTGGGTTCAAACAGTGCTTGAAGAACACCATTCTGCACAAAAATAAACAAACATTTTCCCGTGTGAGGTCCTCCGGGCACCATGCCGGACAGGAATATTGTATTACACACACTTGGAAGAGCTTACTATTGAAGAAACCAGTAGTAGAACTACGTTACTCGCTTACTGGTTTTGGACGAGTGACGTTACTACTGGGATTATTTCTAGTAAATAAACTAACTACATTCGAAATTCTCAACTTGTTTTTTAAAACGCCGTTACCAAACGACATGCCTCAATGAAAGGTGCCGACGTAACTATCGCGGTTATTGGAGGTTAATTAAAAATTACTTATTTTATATTATATTGAAGGATGCAAACAAGAAAGTGGTTAGATATAATTTACAGCCTATCTTAATTCATATGTCACAGCTGCTATGCAGACCTTGCAGAATAATTCGCCGATACAGTATGTTAAAGTTATCGTAAAAATATAACATTGTCGTAGATGCAGCACTGCAAGACTTGAAAACAGAGTTTGATAGGAGTTGCTTGAGTTCTGCAAGAGTTACATCCGGCATTGATTTACCAGTAAGTACAGACAGATTTACAACAGGTGTAACCAGATATAGGCATATTACATCTTTGGAAGCAGAACTGAATAATGCTCAATATTCACTCATACAATTGATCCCAAAAATGTGGTCATTCTTCAGCAATATCTACCATTAGGTATAGATCTTGTTCGTAGTACCCATGGCAGAATGTGTGTTGTTTTTTTCACCGCCTGGAAACCTACTTGAGGGACAGTACATGTAGAGCAGGAGGGCAAAACAAGGTGCCTACACATCCTAGTATGTACCATTAACCTGATTGCGATAAAACTTGGGTGAGTTTTGCGTGCGCCAAGGAAAGTTTTTGACATAAAACTATGTGTAGGGGATTTGAGGTGGGGGTCAAAACGGGGCAGGGTGGCAGAACAAAGTACCCAAAACATTATAGCTTTACATTAAAAACCATACGGACGAAGTCGCGGGCAATAGCTAGTTCATAAATTGAACAAACAAAATTTCCTTTAAGTACTATGCCAGATTACAAAAATAATTAGAAACCAAGTAAAAGAGCAAATAAAAGGCAAAACTGAGTAAATGTAAAAATGGAATAATTTACAGCACACACAATTTTGAATTAAGGCAAGGTTACAAGACATGAAAACACGACAATATTGAAGCACAAGACTTCATTTTCATTTTATTGATTAGCATTCTGTGGAACATATACATGTTATGGAACTTAGTCGAGTGAAATACAAAATATACTATAAATGAAGACATGTAAATACAAAACAACATTAACAGGCAGTATAGACATACAGCCTTCTATACAGAAGAAAAAGAAATGGAAAGGAAAAAATATTAAGTATATATTTACGGTTCAATACACACAAATACATACATACACGTACACACGTGCACATATACATGCATGCATGCATACATACATGCATACTACATGTATACATGCATACTACATGTATACATGCATGCATGCATACATACATGCATACTACATGTATACATGCATACTACATGTATACATGCATGCATGCATGCATGAATACATACATGCATACATACATGCATACATACATGCATGCATACATACATACACACATACATACATACACACATACATACATTACATTCAAATTTCATCAAACTACCTTCTGTTCAAAGTCTGTAAAATTATAATAGGCTTTATTCAAGAGGTGCCTGAACAATTCCTTTTTAAACAAATTAATTATATTGTTCTATTTTTTTAGGTCTGCTGGTAATTTATTAAATAATCTGATGCCAGTATTTCTGACAGACTGCAAGGATTTTTTCTTATTAACCCTTTGCAAATGAAAGTTTTGTTTGTTCTTGTACAATGTTCATGAATATCGGCATTCTTATTGTATTTGAGTTTATTTTTGAAAATAAAAGGCAATATTTATATAGATATAGTATTCTTATACTTTTATCCGTTCCGTTTATGTATTCAGAGATATTGTAATAGTGTTTCAAAGACATTATATCCACGTTTGTAGTAGGATAGTATTTCGGTTGCAGTGGGAATTATGTACGTTATTTGTTTGTTACAATCTAAAATGTTTTCTGCTTGTCCAAGAATGCATCAGGGACGAATGCATTGTGTGTTTTGCATCCTAGTTTTATAGACTTGAACCTCTCACAGTTCTATCAATGTTTACAGTTAACTAATGTTGTTTGTCCTTCGTTGTGCTTGCACTGAGGCGAAACCAAGGTAATGAAAACTTGCCAACTTCCTCTGCTGAGTTTTTTAAGATGGTAGCAAACTTAACTGTGATAGTCCTTACTAACGACTTGTTTGTCTGTGTTCCAGCAACCAGGACAACCTGCCTAACCGGAAGTGGGGCTCTTTCAGGCAGTGAGTATACACTTTTACAACCTTCCTTGGTGCTTAGAACGTGTTATGGTACTTTATTCTCAAGCGAGCTTCGTGTGGGGCCACTACATTTACCTTTACATACGTATAACTTATGTGTGCATTATAACTGGTATAAAAACCACATTCGTTAGATTTTAGTATTTTTAAAGTATTAAAAAAATTAGGTATTATTTATTTTAAATTCGTTATTTTTTTTACAAAATAGTCATTTTTTTTGTAAATATGTAGTGTCATAAACCATTGTATTGATCTTAAAAGTGAGAATTTTTTCATTTAAGTAAGTTGGATTACCTTTAATGTATTAAACAATTTTTTTTGCAAGTTTTGATTTAATATGGTATAGTATAAAAACATTTAAACTAAAAAAAATTTGTTACAGTAAAAATATTAACATGTCTATAAGACAAACAACAGCTCAAACAAATAAAAAAAATATTTAAAACATAATTTTCAGTGAACCGTCCCCTTAAAGTGTGCTTATCACTTTCAAGTACGTTTGATATACATTTAAGTAGCGTATTCGTGGTTGTTTTTGTAATTGGCTATTTTGCATCAGGCGGGAAATATTCGTCATATGAATTTATTGTTTCCTTCATAATATTGTGGTCTCATTTCGAACATGTAAGTGTTAAAAGATTAAAATCTTAGTTCGACAATCAGAAGCGAAGCTGTCGTGGTTAGAAAGGCTGTACAGTTATGACGTCAGAATATATTCTGAGATGTGACTACAGTATGAGTGTCCACCACAGTAAGTCGGCTACTAAACTATATACAGCAGCTTATAACGTTCGCTATACTGTTAGAAATAATTTCTGTGAAATTACCGGAAAGTACAGGCAAAAAAAAATATCCTGAAATATTCGTAAAATAACGGACGCTTTGTTTTTCTTGATAACGGAATCCTCCATAAAATTACGGACAATACGTTTTCCGCAAAGAAAATTGAATTTCTTTAAATTACCGGCACTTCATTTTCCAGAAATACTGCATACTCTTATCTCCTATGTTTTCTCGAGATTTTGACACACTATTTGTTAACCTGAAATTTTTTTCGAATTTGCTGGAATTCGAACCAACGACCTTAAAGTTCCGAAACGTTTCGGAAACGTCGTAACACTGTCTGTCTGGAAAACTATTGTGTTTTGTTTCGTCTCTTCATTGTGCCGTTTGTCTTTTCTGTATGTGTCTGTTATCTGTTGCGTTTTGTCTCGTCTATTTGTTGTGTCTTTTTGTTATTTTTCTGTTTGTGTCTGATATTTGCTGTGTTTTTTGTTTCATCTCATCGTTGTGTCGCATGTTACTTGGTTTTTATTTTATTTGTTATTAATTTCATTTATTATCTGTTTGTTCCTTGTTTTTATTTGACCCGATTCCATTTTGGAATTTCTTGTTGTGTTTGTATCTTGCTGACTAAAGCATACTCTGCTTATATTATGATTTTCTTTTATTTGTTTAGTTTTCTTTGACAGTCATTCAATTCGCAGTGCAGTACGCCCATGAAACTGAATCCAGTCAATTATTGGTATACCTGACTAAAAAAATTACATTTTTTGCCTTGTTGCCATGTTGAACTGGGCCTTCAATATCACGCTTGAACAAGTAATAAATAATGTGCATATTTGAAGGGTGATTGTTACAGTTTAAGTAAATGCTGAAGTAAGTTTATTAAATGAAACTCCGCAGCAGTTAGGTGATGTCACAAAAGTGGCTCGTGGTGTGAGCAAGACTGAGGCATATTGACGCCAGGTCGGCAGAGAAGATGACTCAGCAGTTCTGTTGTCTCAGGTGAGGTTTGTCTCTCAAGGTCACCACATTCTCTTCCCAGGCCTGTCTTTCCTCTTCTCTAATACACTGTCATACCACACCACTTCTGCTCTCTGATTAGCATGTTCTGTTGCACATATTTTTGTACAGAAAAACGAATGGTTGAAGTTTGACATTAAAATTTAAGAAGTTCAAGATTTTTTGTAGACTTTTTATACATAGGAGACATTGTAGCGTACAGCATCGTTGTTCGCTGATTTTTTTTTTTTTAGTTTGGTATGTCGGTTGGTTTTAGTGGAGCGCATAAAACTGTAAAATGCAAATTTTGACGTTTACGACTCATTACGCAAAAACAAAGACAGATAAAAAAAATTCTTAAGAGCTATATTTTGTCACAGTTTATGTCTAAAATAAGAAATAAGTATATTATACAAATATAAAAATAAAAACATGACGTTGAAAATTAATGTAGACCGCTCCGGATTCTTCGCTGGTTTCAGATATCCTCGCTTGACGCGTGCGAACAGCGGAGCGATCCAGACTTGGGATTAACGTTTAAAAAAATTATCGATTGAAATTAATCGTTACAAATTCGGTTAACGTTTTAACGTAATCGTCACTTTCGAAACTAGCCCATTTTAAACTTTTCATCGTTAAAATTATTGGCTTGCGATTAAAAGTAAGGAGTTCCTCTCTGCAAACCGATGACTGCACTATAATAACTGGATGGCTTCAGAGTTCAACACCGACACACAATATTCACAATATTAATACACGGAACACTACACAAATGATACCTAACACTAGCTACACGGTGCAAGCTGAGTCGAACAAACTTGTTACAGTAGGTGGCGCCACAGATGTTTGTCTCGACCAGCAGTCAGGTAACATAGCAACTATTTTTTCTCGGGAACGAAGGAATGCGAAGAGCAAGATTTACTTTGTTGGTCTGGTGCGGCGCACTGTGTTTGTAAACATTACTGTAATTTGTTATTTGAAAGGTTTTTATTTCTAACTTTCACTATGCCTCAGTGGGCGGCAATTTCTGTCTTTCTTTAGTGACTTAAAAAAATTGCAATTTTTTAATTGTTTTAAAGGTATTAAAATAAAGAATTTCATGGTAATGTGGTCGTGCGTGTGTAGTTTTATTTTTCTCCATACAAATATTTTGGGACACACTAACTTTTAGCTTAAATCAGTTAATTTTATTTTAACGTTAACTTTTATCAGTTAATATTTTAAAAGTTAACTTTTAACGTAAATAGGTTAATTTTTTAAGGCATTAGAATTTTTGGTTAATCTTCCCAAGTCTGCAGAGTACCGATGGGAAGCATATGGCCTCTATTCACAGCGCGCCTAACTGGCGTGGAAGGTTTTCATTGTAGTTTTTCGCTACGGGACTCTTAAGCAGTGACCCTAAAATTTAATTTTTGGATAGTATGGAGTGAAGACCAATGCATGCCACTCGCTTTGTATTTTACGATTTCAGGTGGAATTTTTGGGGTTACAGCAGTCTCAAAAAAACGTATTTATCCGTTTTGAAAAGCCCGAATATCATGTTTCAAACAAACATGCTGAATTTTTAAAAACATGGAAACATAGAGTGTGTTATTTTCGTATATGGACGTAATATGAATAATTTGAACGGTTTCTCGTATAAAGAATACACGTGACACGCTGCAACTCCGTCCATATGCCAGTCGGGGACTTCTGGTAAGAGCTCCTGCCTCACACTTCAAGTGCGCCGCAGTGTGTTGGTATGTAAACATGTTTGTCCTACGAAACTGTTCCACGTGAGCCCATTGTGCCAACGTGCGAAGATAAAACACACTTAAGGCAAGGCCGGGTCGCATTGTTGAGTGAACATTCTTATTTAAAATACTGGTTCCAACCTAACCCTCCAACATAGCTAATAACGAACTTTTCAGACTGCCGGACATCAGTATGTACTTCCTGTACTTATATGATACTGTGTACTGAACCAGTAAACTAATATGGTCACCACTGGACGCCCCTTGTTCAGCGGAAACCTTGCAGTTAGTTGAGACGTGTTTCAAGTTCGCCCATATGTCTCCGCCTATTCTGATCCTCTGGCGCGAGTAAGCGGCGCCCTTGCGGCGTTTCTGAGGTGGAATCACAATGTTATGTTTGTATGAAATAGCGTAACTTGGAAGAACATTATCCTCTCACAAGGAATGTAGCTCGGCCAGTTTTCCCATAGTGGCACTTCAAAGTCTACATTTGCATGTGGTTAGTTCATGCATCCCTCGAGAACCAATCAACTAATTGAAACAAAATAATTCATAGTGAAAGTACACGTCGTTGGCAGGGATTTAAGTATATAAAAACCCAATACATATTATTTTTGTATTTTAAAAAATTCTTTAAAAAACAAAAAATGTCCAAATTTAAGAAATTTTTAAAAAATAAAAAAACGTTTGTTGATTAAACACATTCAAACTGTTAACTCGGTAGGTTCACTTTTAAATGCATGCGACTTCCATACGGTAGACTTTAAACTTAAATATAACTTATTATTCTTGAGCGAATTTGACACAGTAAAAAGTTTGAATTAAACTTACAAACTCAAACATACCACTTAAAGGTTGCAATGTGCGAGAGCTACCTTGCTGTATTCACTCCTCTCAACTTGGTACCAGTGAATACTTCATTGTTATTAATTAAGAAAATATTTTAACTGCAATGGCGCATGCGTTGCCAACGAACAAATTTTATGAGTTAACTTTTATGTAACCGGGTTCATTACACTTGCCCAGTTTCTTAAATCAGTGTAAAATTACGAAACCTACTATAATGCCTGACGGGCAGGCGACAAACGAAAACAACTGTCCAAATTTCGTCATACGCGTATTAGCCAATAAAATATGGTATTTTTAAAGCTCCATAATTTGTAAAATACAATACGCATGGAATTATTACTTCACGTGGTTGCGTTTGGTGCGAAAATATTTCCGAATAATCATATAAGTACTAAATTGTTTTCCTAGGTACCATTCCCAATGCAGCACTTTACTGTCAATATTTACGTGAATTTATGGACATTTTTAACAGTGTAACAACAGTTGCGAGGGAAACAACACTGACTTCCACTAAGTTCAGTACTATAGGATATTCACAGTAAAGAGAGTACTTTGGCACTCTTATTTGGATATACTTCCAACATAATCCCTGATAGTAAAATAGGCTTGATTCAAGCTTGAATCAAGCTTGCCATGACAAGTCTGCAAGCTTGTCATGTCAAGCCATAAGCTTCAATCAAGCTAACTAGTCTCCACATGACAAGCCTGCAGCAAGCTTGCGAGGAAAGCTTGATTCAAGGTTGCTGCAAGCTTGTAGCAAGCTTGCCTCGTACAAGGCAGGATACAACTGTAAAAAATAGGCTTGACTCAAGCTTACCAAATAAGGCTTGTAATGACAAGCCTAAATCAAGTCAATTGCAGGCTTGCCGCAAGCTTACATGCTATCTGGGACCGTGTATTTCCGCCGAAAGCAAATGTAAAAATCACAGTGGCCTTCATTCAAGTAACACATTGCTATATCCTGAATATCCTGCGCGTTGTGCCCTCGTCCTCGCGGTAATCTCGAGCTTCTACAAGAGTTCAGTTATTCACGATTATTGCTGCCGTTACGTTGGTCACCTTAGTGGGACATGTACTGCGCTCTGTGACGAAACTATTCAACTACTGTAGTTCCAAATATATATTTACCTACGAAACAAAACAATTACGCACGATGACGCAATTGTACTTTCAAACAACACGTATAGTGTAAATGGTATTTTCAAGTCCTACTAGCTATTTCTTTCAGACAGCGGTATTTCATAAGAATGTCTTGGGCATAGAGGCGATGTAGCACTAAGTTCGTGTACTAGTGCCGTACTTATGGTTTATAATTTTATTTCGGGGCGCAGGTATGGCAGAAAACACCAGGCGAGCGCCCGTCTTAGCAGTTAATTGGGGGAAAGCCAACATCCAAAATATTGTTCTTAGGGCCACGTGTATAAACGAGGTTCTTTACTTGATCTGAGTTTAAGAGATCAACTGATCTTAGATTATTCTAAAATCCGTTGCATAAAACAATTTTTCTGCTGATCTGCGGTTAATTTACCTTAACTTTGAATCGCCAATTTTTGTGGTCATTGAAATAATCTTAGATCGTGAGTAATACCTGCGATTGTTTACGAATACTGACATATTATTCAGTATAAACTCTGTTTATAGATAGCCAAGTTATGTTTTTAGATAGCCAAGTTAAAACAGCTTACATTTAGTAGTTTTATTGTAATATAATTTTATTTTTACAGAAGGTGTAAGCTGGTGATTTGTTTCTAATTTTGTTCTTATTTACTCCGGTACTTACTTTAAATTTTTATTAAATTTACTTTAGATTCAGGAGAAATTTAACGCAATATGTCAATTGTTTGACTTGCTTCATTACTGGCGCTAGACCGAAATTTTATCGAGCAAGGAGTAAACCATTTACAAATGAGGAGGCCAGAATAAAGTTCGGCAGCAATTTAGTTTTTAAATGCCTACTAATAGTTTTGACTATGTAAAATTAATTATGTTTAACAGATATAACTTGCATGTGTACCTGATCGTATGTAAGGTTATGTCAAAGATTTTTTCAAAATTACTTAGGCAGCACTATCACATAACTTCCTAACCCGCTCCATTCTATGCACAATTTTGAGTCTTCTCACTGTGTTTCTTTTCCCCCTCCCCGTAAATAACATTGTAACCCTCCCCCATCCTCGCCCTTCATTAATAACTCTGTACTTCCCGACAAGTCTTTCAAGTCTCCTTCTGTACTTCAGTGGTCTACATCCCATTTCCTTCATCATTACAGATGACTTATATTTACCTTCCTCCTCTCCATTCTACCCCTGCCTGCCTTCTGCACCTACCCTCCACCCATCTCGCTGCCCTTCTCTGCACCTTATACAGATCCTGCGCCTCATCAGTAAGGATCCCACTATGTGCCCAGGTTTTCCCATATTTGGCCGTACTCTCGTCCATTTCGCCCTTTCCTTCACCTCACAGCTAACCAGCTTTCTTTCGTGCCCTTCCCATTGACCAAATGTTATTTTTCCCTTCATAACCTCTCTCTATCTGTTGTCCAACTAAAGTTACTTTGCTGCATAACAGCTAGGTACTTATATTGTCTGGCCTCCTCTCTCTCTCTCTCTCTCTCTCTCTCTCTCTCTCTCTCTTGCACACCCCATCTGTAAATATATATTACTCTCTTCCTAGTAAAACTTGCAATCGGGTTTACAGTTGATTTAAATAATTGATCATTTCCTAAGAACAAATGCATTCCTGTTATGAAAAGTTGCTTTTAAAATTACACGGTATGCAAGTTGTTGTATCTGATATTATATGGAAACATAATGGGATCCGTGTGGCTACAGTAAACATGTATCTTCACGAAGTTTCATAGCTGAATAATAATTCAATTATAATGTTCTCAACAAATTAATATCAAGTGTTAAGTAAGGCATACATACAGGAATTTGAAGAAATACAAGTAGGATATATTATACTATTGATGAAAGTTTGGTATGAAATTGTGGCTCTGTTTACTGTAATTGAACTGGTTGAGAAGAAGGGCACATTTAATGTGATATATTTCTTGAGACATATACGCGTTACACGTTTTTCGACTTTGTAAAAATAATACTTGGCCTGCAAAGTATCTTGATGTACTCCTGCTTATGCAGAAATAACTCCTCATACTTATGTTTTTTTTATATACAGATTTTGTATTAAAAACATACGTAACAGCCGCTGTTCATACCATTGCAAGAAATAAACACACATGTGTGGGCGTTTCCAGCAAAGTTAATGTCGCACGTCAATTCCGAACATGTAAAAATTTAACTGTCAATCCAGTCGACAAGTGTCTGTAAATAAATTGTAACGTACGAGTTATATTCCCAGTAGTCAACAAATTACGCGTCCGGTACACTTTTGTGTATTTATTTATTGCACTGACCGACCCTTGGGCTGGTAACTTATCTCACACAATGCGATATAACTTTGAATATTTTTGTACACGTCTGTAAAACCTAAGCTTTATAAAAGTTAAAATTCAACAATAATATATTTTGTTAAAAATGTTGTATAGTTATTTAAAATTTTTAATGTAAGATTTATAACCCTTTTAGGATAAAATATAGTAGCGGGTTTTACTTGAAACCACTGAATACACGGTAGTTTTCTTATGTTTATGCAAAGTTTTACGAATATAATCTCGACAAGACAAACCGCATTGAACTAAATTAATTAGATCTTATTCTGTTGTTACAGTATATTAGTGTTACTAGTCCACAGTATGCCGTGTTCATGGCGTGATTACTTCAACTCCGTACACGAGAACATTGTCAGCTGGGTGACTTGGGACATTACAAAATAAATATTTTTATCATATATGGTAGCCCTGAATAAATACATTTACTTGCGATAAATTCCGAATAGTAAATATCCTCTTAATTAATATGTAGGCCTACTCATAGTTGACCATTATGGAAAATATAAAAATAGCATCAAATTAAAGGTCAGTGAGTAGATTCTACTCTGGGGTAAGTCTACAGTTGACACAGAGTATACTTCCCAGTGAGTCATATCACGTGTGACGACGTCAACACGCCAAGACCTGCGTGTATAATCAGACATTCACTTGTTTCAACTGTCTCGCGACACACAATAGGGACAATTATTCCTACTAGAAAATTTGTTTAGTATTTATGTGATTCCTCCAAATTATTTCGACACTAAATGCAGCCAGGCTTCGTGAACATTGTAATTTTTTAATTATTAAGTTTTAAAAATGCCATATTTTCAAACGCCGCCGTAAACATTGAAAACACGTTCTTATTGGCCAACGCAGTTATGACTTAGCCGTACTTGTTTTTGCTAGCCATCGTCCACAAGGCACTTTTGTTTGTATTGGTTTTTTTTTACCGGCTTAAAATACAGATACAATTTAGCGACCCCGGTTACTTAAAAGCTGTATCGGGAAATTCGCCCACTGCTACGGCATGCGTGGTTGTAGATTTATTAACAACGAAGATTTCACTGGTGTTGATTTTAAAGGAGCGAAGACAGTAAGGTAGTACATTAGTAGCCCTCGTACGTTGCGATGTTTTAATTATAGGTTTTAGTTTATACCAATTTAATTTAAATTCCAGAGTGATAACTTACCACGAATTAATTTTAATGTTTCAGATCCGGTATATAATCGTAAGTTTAGGTTTGAAAAGTTAACCGAATGAAGTTCTCATGCGTACTGAAAGTGAACCAAGCAAATCTGGCACAGAACGACCTGGTTGCGCGAGCCGGAAAAATAACACAGCAGATCAATTTTTTATTAAAAGTAAATTTTTTTCTCTATATAGTTTTTACGTTCCTCGTGAACGGCAATGAGAGCTGTGCTGCCATCTCTGGGCAAGTTTCGCAAGACCCCGCCCACTCCTCGAATTATCAGCCAATCACGTGTGCCTTGAACTCGCCTATTGGCTAATAATGTTGCCACAGCCAGTGGAGCAGCCAAAAACACTACATTTGCAGAGATTTCGTTAAACTGCAAGCTGTTGACTGCAAATTTTGACTTGAACTACATTAACCGTGTCATATTTTACACAATACATAGAAATAAACATTACATACATAAACTGTATTTTTGCCATAATAGCAGACTATTAGGTCTCTTCTTGTAGCTTAAACCATGCAGTCCGCCTTGATTTGTCAGACGGTGCATTAGCTAAAATGTTGTTCGGAGTAATTTTCCATTGTATTACTGCGCAAACCAACTAATGTACTATAGACATTTATACTCGTGAATTCGAGCCATACTCGTTTTTACCGCATAAACTACTTAGTTTAACACAATTACACGACCTGAACATATGCTGCTGCAGTTTGTTTGTTACCTACAATAAATCGTACAGTATCGTAAGGTGACTGGGAAATGTACCATGCCGGTTGACGTTTTTAACGTGCAAAAAAAGACTACTCATTTTGTTTTTCTCGAGTTAAACAGATTTAAAGAAAGAAAGTATGCTACCGTAGTTCTTTAAATTAAACTTTTAAATAAAAATAAGATAAACATTATAAATGTTCTGTATTAGAGCTCCTTCATAAATGTTCGCTGTCGACAATACGCACAGCTGTACCAATATAAGCATCATAACACGTCCGTAGAGTTATCGAGGTGTTTTTATTTATCGCAGTGAATTTGTTACGTTGATTGGGCCTTATATTTCGTCTACAGCGACGTCATTAGGGAAGGACAGGAACCAGAAGGGAGATCAACCATGGCCTTTGTTTAGAAACCATTACAGTATTCGCCAGAAGGGATTTCAGGAAACTATGGAAACAAATCAGGATGGCCGGAGCCGGAAGTAGAACTCAGGGCCTTCCGATTGCGAGTCCTCGTTTTGCTGTTGCTAAGTATTATCACAGCGTTATTTTCCTGGAAGCAGTGTTTGAAGCCGACGATGTTAGAAAATGTTGGCTACGTGCAGACTTGACGTGTCTTTGTGGTAAGGTTGATGGTAAGTGGTTTAGGAAGAATTGTCGTGACAAGGGACTAGGTCCTGCTATTCAGGGCACACTGCAGGTTCATCGTACTCTAGGGTCGATAGTGATCGACCGCTGCCAGACCTCGTCTGCACGAACCACTCGCCACAAGACGGCCAGTTTCTGCAAGCCACGATACCACAACACAAGTGCTCCTATCAAATATTCGTTCCTCCACTTTCTATGACGCCACAGTTATATGCATTTCTTCCAGCGTAAATTATTACTTGAAAAATGCGCCACTGTGTGCAAATTAACTTTCCCTAAGCTAGCAAACTGTTTTCCACTATAACAAAAAAAAAAATGGAATACATGATTGTTTCCGAGATAAACTTAATGTCGCAGGGCATATGAATGTGGTCTCCAAGTTGTGTTTCACAAGCATGGAAGAGGGACCTAAGTACTAAGTTGTATGCTCACGTCACTGAACTGACTCAGTCTTACAGTCTATAACGCCCTGCTACGAGACATTTTGTAATGACCATATCATTTCGTGCCGTAACTTGGAACACTGAATTGTGCTATATGTAATTAACAGGTTTAACCTGTGCAATATTCTTTGCAGGATTGTTCGTATCTAAAAGTAAGCGCAGTAAGGTTCATGCATAGAAGTTTGAAACATGGCAAGGTACTTTAGAACTTGATATGACGAAGAAACTCTTCGTAACAGGAAGGCAGCATAAACATTTGAGAATAACATTTATAGAAGGAAATGTATTGTGTTTCACTATAGTAAATAATACAAAAATACTATGAATTAAGTTAAAAATGTTACTTTTCATTGGAAAGAAAAGTTTTCTTGTTGCAAATTTCACAAGAACGGACAAGTTGGCAGAGAACAAATTTATAATAACTTATTAAATTACTAATACTACTATGAGAGACAAATATGAAAGATTTGTGTGTTCCCAAATTAAACTCATCATATTTATAGTGTTGAGTCCATAGGACAAAAATGGCATGGTATTGTACATGTAAATAAAATTGTCAAATTAATCTAGTTTTTACTGTACAAGATAATATAGAATATTATTTGTAAAATCATCAAGTAAAAACGTATACATTACTACCATTTTACATTTCAAACGTATAACAAATCTACTGTATTATGCCATCTCAAATAATCTAAAACACGTAGTACAAGAAATTTAATTTCTGAAATACAGTCGTGGTCTCCAGAGTGGATACTGAACACACACGCGCGCGCACGTACGTTGAACATTATGTCATCAAAGTCTGTTGTGCGTCGAGGAAACTGCATGTCAGCTTGCTGGACAGCTTCTAACAAGCTATGCTGAAATGTTTCTTTCCTTATTTCGACTGTACTGTGCAAGATCATACAAACCACAACCACTGCAGGCACATATGTGTAATATATACAAAGTATATTTGATAAGCACGTAAATCCTGCTTTTAACCTACCGAACATAATTTCAACAACCGCTGGACCACGACTTAACTACAGATTATAAAGGTTGCACTCATTCCGCCATTGCCTTTCTGAAGAAACGGCAGTAAGGTATATTTCATTCACCTGTTATTATATTGCCCCGTTCAGGCAATAGTGTGTGGCAAATTTATATAGATTCGAGTCTTCAAGAACGTGTGAACGTCCAAGTTGGCATATTGCGTACTTCAGAACTTGTTTAAGTGGTCTGCATCAGCGATATCATTATACGAAGTCAACCCCTCGCCGTTCATGAAATCACAGTACCAATAGACAGTGGTAAAAAGTGAATTTGGGTTTCATATACAGTGCTTTTTTTTAGCCTCTCGTGCCTCGATTTAATTTGATTGGTTTTTAAATTCACAATCCAGGACCTCCCACCCATCCTTCACACATCTATGGAACACTTTCTTGTGTATTGTCAAACTGAAGTGCCACCACTCTGAAACAAGAATATCTCTTCCTGGTCGATACACAATGTCATAGTTTTAACTAGAAAGTTCTAGTCTCCACCTTTAATTTTTCTCATTGTTTGTTTCCCCAGGATGGTCATTTCTAAAAATAAAAGTGACAGTCATCAGTAAGACGAAACTGTCTTTTACGAAGATAACGTCGCCAACGTCTTTAGGCTTCGACTATGGCTTATGCCTCCTTTTCTATTGACGAATGTCAGTTTTTAAACTTGCTCAACGATCGAGAAACGAGACGCCTTTTCTGTGATAAAGTTGCTACCATGACAATCCGAAGCATCAGTCCACTGTGAAAAGTGCTTCATTTATCAGTTGATATTACTGCAGTCTCAATTTCCGACTTCAAACTTTTAAATGTTTCTGTAGCTAGCTGATCCATTAGCAGTGAGCTTCTTACAATGACGTGTATCTTTTCAGCAAATTTAGGAATTAACTGAGCGTAATGTGAAAACATTCCAAGAGATCTACAAAGTGAAGTCATGTTTGTAGGGACAAGTTAGTCACGTAGTGGTTGTAAACGCTCAGGATCTGGTATCATAGATTGTCTGATAACAT
Organism: Medauroidea extradentata; assembly: GCA_003012365.1. Lineage (NCBI taxonomy): Eukaryota > Metazoa > Arthropoda > Insecta > Phasmatodea > Phasmatidae > Medauroidea > Medauroidea extradentata. The sequence continues at coordinate 32,934 of PNEQ01033285.1, forward strand.
AGCAAAGAAGATTAATAGTGTTCAGCTAAAAATAGTTGTTATCCTTATTCAAGGTGAGATTATATTTGGAGACAACCGCCAAGAATTATTTTACATTTTTGTCGTGTTCTTCTTGATCTGCCCGCAGAGTGTTACGTCATCCAAGTACACATACACTCCTGTGAGATTTTCTTTGGTCACAATCGATGTTCAACATCTAAAAGCAGGACCATTCTTTCGGACAGCAATGTGTGTCCGTGTGAACTGGTCAATTAGATTTTAATTTGTAACTATTATGAACATCGAACAGAACTATTAATCAGATCGTAAGGCACTTCCGCGCTAAATGAAGTTGTTTTATGCTATAAGGGTTTATTGTTCGCTTAGCAGCATATTACATATAGTGTCAGCAGATAGTAAAATTTTCCTAACTACTATACGTGGCATTCGGAAACCAGTTCCTGTTAATTAAGTGATGGATCATAATAAAAATCACAGACATCGCCTTCTCTACAGAATGTTTCTTATATTCTTTTAGAGCATAGAAGGAATATTTTACAGCATTTTCATTAAGTGTATTAAACCACTAAGAAGACAAGGATACGAAGGCATTGCGTATTAAACTAAGGTTGCATGCAAACAAGAAATTACTGCTATTTTCATATATCCAACGTAAGTGTTGTGGAAAACACAACATATCCATACGTGTAAATTGTTAATATTTTGCAGGCATTCATATAGATACGTACATTTACGCAAGATGCGACTGTCGTTCTTTGAAGTCGCTGTATTTTCCAACAGTAAGTTTAGTTAGCCCATAGGCACGTTTCCGCAGTTGTGTGTTATTTGCAACAAACACTTGCGACGAAAGTTTGCATTCAGTAATCGGCGAAATGTGTTCGTAGAAAGAGAAAATAAATCACACAAATTTAACGAAGAAGCTTCTAGAAAAAAACTTTAATAAATGTTGTCATTTTCCCCAAACACTCAAAATGTCCACTCTTCGGTATTAATTCCCTGTAATGAAAGGAAATATTCACGAGAGTGGACATCGCAGTTATGTTTGTTCACGCGCAGAATGTGTGTGTTATACTAGCATAGGCGTGCCTACGTATGTTCATTAGTAGGATCGTGCTGGATTTCGGCGAGGGTGACACACTAGCTCTAAATATATAAACACACAGTGTGTGTGTAGGTGTGTGTGTGTGTGTATAGGTGTGTGTGTGTGTATAGGTGTGTGTGTGTTAGGAGCACATCCAGCACTTTGTTTCAGGAGGGGGGTGCTATATAAAGTACAGATGTATTCGCCACGAACAAAAAAGGGGAGAGGGTTCCTTCCCCGAAAATAAATTTGATTTTAAGGTGAAAAATGGTGCTGTTTAAGGAGTTAACTAACCAAACAAAAATTGAATATACCGCTGTAAGATGTTGTGATATTTTAAAGAATTAATTACCTTTTCAATGTGAAAATCTTTGCGCTGATATAAATAACTAGATAAATTCTTAATATTCTGCTTCAACGTGTCTCTTATTACTATGCTAGGCCTTGAAACACATATAATTATTTTAACGAATAACAAAGAAAATAACATGAAACTTTTTGGAATGTAGAAACTAAAACGTTTTATTTAAATTACGGAAACAGCTCATTTACTAACTAGTATACAAATTATTATTCTATACATCGTTGGTACACAAATCGTGTATCCATGATTGTGTTTTAAATACTGCGTTGTCTTAGATAAAGTGCACGGTAGTAATTTTGAGTATTTTATGGTTTAATTTTTTTGTAGCAGTCTCGGTAGCGGTCATGCCCCATATGCCCCCTCCCTCCGTATCTTCCCCTGGTGTGCGTGTGTGTATGTATGTGTATATATGTGTATACTGTATGGGCACACCCACAGGATGTAAAGAAATTAATGTCTCGAAATACAACATGTGATCCCTCATGAAACAGCCGACATTACATGGGGCACTTTCAAGACATGTGAATATTAACATAGGTACGAACTCTTGAAAGTAGAGTTTAATAGTAGTATATCATCAAAATACATGCGTTAAAAAAAGGCTAAGAATTAAATTATGAGTAAGGTGATGTCGAGATTGTTATCCTGTAAATGTGTTGGACACCCTCATGTTTCATAGAATTACTTTCCTGTCATATTTTTAACCATTTCATATTGTCTGTTCGAGCAACACATCGTAAGGAATAAAAATGTATTTTAGTTGCAAGCGCCTAGAATGCACCGTTTACCAGAAAAATGCACAGAACTTGAGCTGTGAAAATAATTCAGTGCCTGTTATGTAGGCAATGAGTGCTACTTTTGCCAAGGAGTTGGTCTGTGCGTGCACCGTGCTTTCAGGAAAATGCATTCTGTGATGCATTTATTTAAAAGCATGTAGCAAAATCCAGCAAAGTAGTACCTTGGCTCGTCTCGGTACTTTTGTCTACAAAGCTTTGCAAAGTTTTTATACAATTTTTAAAGAGAAACTTCCATAAACAACATGTGTCTCAGAATTGGCGTTTAAAAGTGCATGGTGTTCCGTCATTCAGCGAAACAGATAAATAAACCATTGTCAATTAAACATTTTTAAACGTTGATAGATTTTGCGACATGCTTATAAACAACTGCATCAGAAGTGGCATTTATCTGTAAGCACAGCACACGTACAGATATAGCCTGCTCCTGGCGGAAGTAGCACTTCTTGCCTACATACCAGACGTTGTGTTATCACAGCAACAGTTGTGTGCAGTTTTCTGGTAAACTGTGCGTTCTAGGCGCTTGCAATAAGAGGACTTTTTTTCTTATGATGTGCTGCTGAAAAAGGACACCATAACAATTATAAAAGTTGACAGCGAAGAATTTTACGCAGTATGAAAGAGGAAGGTTTAAAGGCTGAAATTTTACAGGATGAAGATCTCAATAATACTTAACACCACCCACAGAATCGTAATTTAACTCCTAACCTCTTTTGATATTTTGACCAAATACTATTTTTAATTTCAATTTTCATGGTCTCATTCCTCCCTTAATATTCACTTGCCTTGGAAAGTGTTTCATGTAATGTTTGCTTACTTTTTAATATGAGGAATTATCTCTCGGAATCAGGGCTATTAATTTCCTTAAACACTACATTGGCGTTATGTGCAGAGGCACGATTCGGGGGCGAGGGCAAGGGAGGCACTTGCAACCCCTATATTTTTTGACGGAGAAAAAATTAAGTTAGTACACTCCCTTTCACTGTAGTACCTTTCACAACAGCTTGGCCGAAAACTTTTTATATAGCAGTATTTAAATATATTTAAAAAAATTCCTCGGTGAGGACCCCCAAATCCTCCCTTGAATAGATGGATTGGTGTCTCTTTATTTCCCATTCCTCCTCCTACCCTCAAACAATATAAATGCTCAAATCCCCGCCCATGGCTGTGTATGTGTGAATTGTTTTGTTGAGGACAAACTGTACTGTACATACAGAGGGATGGATAGCTCAAGTTAATTTTACAAGCAAACCTTCATGACACACAACATGTACATCAAAGACAAAGTAGGTGTCCTCAGGAGTATAAACATGTGCAGAAGTTCCATGAAGCAGACTAGAGGCATCTATTGCGTGTGTGGCTGGCCGGAGGGCGGGTATATCTCCCCCCCTCCTCTGCCGACCATGTTCTCCTCCCCCGCCCACAGTATGATCGATCCTTGGAGCGACTCCCACTCATAGACTCAGCTCAGTAGTAGCAGGTCGACCGCCGTGGTGAGAGTGTTGTTGGTAGCCATGTGTGAGCTCATCACCTCTCTACTGCCTGGCTCACGTGCTGTGCAGCCACTCACATACACGCAGGTATTTCCTC
>PNEQ01033286.1:0-16079 GCA_003012365.1 Medauroidea extradentata
CCCCGTGCATTTAATGAGTAGTTATTGTAGCTAAAATTTATCGGAGCAGTTTAATGTAGTTGTAAACATTGCACGACCCTATGTAAATAAAAGCACGTGGCATTATTTGTGTTTACAACGGCGGAAAGATATAAACTGGCAGGAAATAGAAATTAATCAGGGCTTTTTTGAGTGTTCGCTTTATTCCGAATCACCTATACCGGTGTCGTGGCTGTATATACTAGACACTGTAAAGTTACACATGATTAGCAGTAAGTATAACTTATTATTTGGTCAGTATGCATGCCTTATAATATATACACGGGGGGGGGGGGGTTATGGAGTTGCGCAGGGCGTGTTTAATGAACCATTCCAGCATTCGCCTGCAGTGATTTCGAAAAACTCTAGAAAACCCAATTCAGGATGGCCGAAGCCGGGGATGGAACCCCGGTCGTTCCGGATGACAGGCAAGTGGTTTACCACTGCTCCACCTCGCTCGGTATGACCTTGCCGTACGCTCAAGAGAAATCGTAGTGTAAAGCATAAAATGCAATCCAAACCATTAAGCAATATCGTGAAATACCAGTTTCCATCACCTCATAAGACAGCATATATTAATTACGCAAACAATTAAACCTCAGGTTGTAAACGTTTCAAAATAAAAGAAAAATCAACCCAACTCGTAAATTATTTCATATTGACTTCCGAGAAAGTATGCAAAACTGTTTTTCACATAACTCTACACTGCAACTTTTTGTTTAGACCAAAAACATAAATAAAATCCATTCTAGCATTTTTTAATGTTTACCTCATCAGTGCATTCTGCAAATCAATTACCGAACTAACGTCATTTTTGTAGCCTTTTCAAAAAGACAACTTTACTAAAGTAGTGAATTACTTTGGACAGTAACTATTTCAGTACAACTCTGGTACGACATACATGACGGAACTAAGAAATAATACTTATCAATTAGGAAAACTTCTTACAAATGTTCAGTTAAACATGTTAGTGCAATATACTTTTTAATGAGAACACATATTATTATTGAGAAAGTTTCGATGCACTTTTCTTGTTCTCAGTTCCTATTTTTTTCCCAACACACCCAGTATCAATTCACGCCAAAATCATTGCAAATGTATCAACAAACGCAATTTAAATGCATTGAAAATGTCCTCAACAAATACTTGAAGTTCATTCGGGTGTGTCCTGGCAGTGTTCAGGTATTTTCATTAGTGATCGGGTGTGTTCGGCAGTGCTCGGGTATCTTCAATAGTGGTCGGGTGTGTTCGGCAGTGCTCGGGTATCTTCAATAGCGGTCGAGTGTGTTCGACAGTGTTCGGTTATTTTTGGCAGAAACCGTCGTGCCCCACAATGCTCGCAACAGATGACTGTTCCTGAAGGCATGGTTATTTATTTTTTTCTTATTTATGTAGATATTTACTTATAAATTTTTCTAATTTATAAGGGCTAAATATTTTTATTAGTTCATTAGTAACACATTTTAATATAATTTATTCATTTTCTTATTAAGTCATAAATTGTATTATTTACTTATTTTCTTAAATATTTTTATTATTATTTACTTATAGGCCCCTACGGTGCCTTTACAACAATAAGTAAGTTCAGACTTTCTCCTCTGTGTAAGAAATTATTTCATTTATTATTTATTATCATCATCATTATCACATTTTACGTACATAATAAGTTTTTAAATTATAATATCATCCCATGTTTTAAGGAAATTGTTCTTTCTTATTTCGAGTTTCGAATCCGACTCCTGTTTCGTTACCGACATGCTTTTCTATTGTTTCTTGCATTTAAGTCCAATAGCAGTTCTGAATAAGCTCACGGAGTGTAAAGAAATCACAAATAAATTATACTAAAATGCTACCAAATATCGGGTGGGAATTTGAATTGTAGACCCCAGAGCTAACTCAGGCTTTTATATTCGTGATCACTTTGCCTTTATTTAAGCTTACGTATGCTTCCTAAATAGCATACGACCACTACATACATGATATTTTGGTTAATATTCACTTAGTTGGTTACTGCATGGAAAACAGTAATATGAAAATGTTCCGTCGTGCACATGAATCCGATCCTGACCTTCATCTTTTGTAATATGTTGACCATGACCTTGAAGACGATTTGTAGTATCTTATCCTTTGTAGTTTCTTGTGGTGACATTATATGCTTACAATATCTTGGTTTTACTAGTAATGAATATTTTTAGAAAATTTCAGTAAATTTCGACAGTTCTGGGCGCATAAATTTAATGTGTTGTGCATGGTATATGCAATTACAGACTAAGTTAGTCATAAAGTGAAACGGAGACGAAATAAATGTTGTCCTGCACTTTGACTGTCTTTGTATAAAATTAACAGACTGTACCCAAAGGGTATGCCTAACCAACAGTCCAATAAAAGTGTCTCAAATATTTCACAGTGCAGAAAACTAACTGCAAATATTGTACAGTCATTTTCAATCCAGTAGGTTAAATATTATAAATATAGTACCTGGTGCTTGCACCTCCATTCGCGGAGTTTAGAATTTAATACGATATTTCAGAAATAAAACAGCTTTGGAAAGTGCTTAATGGTGCAAAATGATGTCAAAGGTCATCAATGATAATTGTAGAAAATTTCGAAAGATATAATAGTTACTCTACTACGCTGGATTTTTTAGTATACCGTTCTGCCCATACACCCCTGTCTTGACACCCCTACTTATTAAAATACCTTTATTTGCAGAAACCTTCGCGGGTGCACGAACTACAACTAACATTGCTGCTGGAGTCCACGTCACATCCACTAACGTTGCTTAGCAACTACATTTCTGGATAAACATTCATATTTACTATACAGGGTAGGTTTGAATTCGACCGACAAACTTTGTAGGGTGATTCCTTATGCAAAATAAGGTAGGGCTTACATTTAACAGTTTGACCGGAAAATCATATTAAGGGCGTTACGACCACATGAAAAGAGATGCGCAGAATAGAATTTAATGAACCCCCTTAATGTTTCGCAAAAAGCATAAGCATACATGTTGGAGAATACAAAGACCTGTTTTCTGACGACATGATATTGGTAGGAAAATGGGGTATGCGAGATTGCGATCGTATTGCATTTCGTACCCGCAACGTTGTCTCGTTGTTTGATGCCTGTTTATGAAAGAACATGTCTTAAACAACAAAAAAGGTCGCCTTGGTAAAACACCCCCGGCCAACCGTTTCCCCAAAAACAATGACCGAGATATCTGCGGGCAGACTGGAGTGGCGTTACCAACCCCTGTGTGGTTATGCAACTATTCAGGCACTGCTACTACAGAGGTGGCGGTGGTCAGGCGGCCACACCTCTTTACTCCAACGTAGGCGATGTAGGTTAGATACCCGGTGGGATCACCTCAGTGTGCCACATGTGGAGAATGTCGCTGGTCTGAAGGTTGACTTGGAGATCACCCATTACCCCCGCCCTTACATTCTGGCGTTGCTCCATACACACATCGTTCATCCCCTTTCCCAAATGGCTCGACAGCCACTGCTGTTCAGAGCCACCCACATTTCTCTACCACATCGCTACCACATACATACGCAAGGGAGTGCAGCACGGTAAGTGAGAAGCGTACATGTGTGTCCGTCCATTTTATTTACACATTGTCGCCTACAAGAATATATCGATTAAATGGTCTCCATTTTCCACACACAATTCGCAGCGATGCGCCATGTTTTGCCGGAAACATGTAAAGACACTTTAGCTGTTGGAAATATTGTCATCCGCGGTGACGATCCGCCCAACAAGATCTTCACTTAGCACCTGGGTCTCATACACGTAGCCCCACATCAGCCCCCCAAAAGAAGTCCAACGGGTTAAGGTCGGGTGAACGTGCAGGCCACGCAATGGGTCCACCGTTGCCGATCCATCGGTCAGGGAATGCGTTGTTCAGGTACATGCGGACGATATGCGCACGATGGGCTGGGGCACCGTCGTGCTTTAACCACATTCGTTGTCTTGTGTGCAACGGCACATCCTCTAATAACTCCGAAAGAGTTTCCTGTAGGAACACAAGATACCTGTGGCTATCGAGGCGAGGTGAAAGTAGGTACGGCCCTACTAACACATCACCAGTGATACCAACCCACACATTGACGCCGAATCGCTGCTGGTGACCGCGGATAAATGTGGCAGACGGATTAAACATCTGAACATACATGACTATTGCGCGAATTTAATATGCCATCCCGTTGGAAGAACGCATCGTCCGTAAATACAATGTTCGTTGTAAAACCAGGTACCACATATACTTGGTGCAGGGACCATTCTGCAAAACGGTGTCGCCTCGGAAAGATGGCCGGCCCAGTGCTGTGCACCCTCTGCAAGTGATATGGATGCAGCAACTGTTCGTTCCATACCTGCACAACGGTACGTCTGTTGGCGACAGTACGCGTACTGATGGTTGGATTGTTTTCAACAATTTGCAGCACTTGTTCTTCGGTACGTACCGTTCGTACATGGCTGACGCCCAGCATCTGGTCTCGTCACATCCGTGAGGCCAGTCTCCCGCAGCCGACGGTGCAGTGTAGTAAACATTGTGTGATGGATGAGGCTGCCTTCTGTTTGGACATCGCTCTCCGTGCAGGCGTTGTGCTGCTCGTGTATTAGTCCCAACTTCACCATACATAAGATGCATTTCGGCGAGTTCGGGCCATGAATAGCGTTCCACAACAACGCAGAGCACGGCCTCCGCCTTCACAAACACAACTAACGTTTCCCAGCGCTGTTCGAAAACAGTGTTCAAACGTCACATGTATCGAGTTCGACTCCACAGCGCGCCATTCTGAGTGCACGAGGAGTGCCACACAGGTTGCACTCTCCCCCCAACTTTCCACCATTCTAATGGTCGCAGATTTGCCGACACATTTCGCCGGAGGGTATTTTACCGACGCGGCCATCGGATTTTCACACATGCTCCCCACCGGGTATCGAACCCGCATCGCCTACGTTGGAGTAAGAGATGTGGCCGCCTGACCACCGCCACCCATGTAGTAGCAGTGCCTGATTAGTTGCATAACCACACAGGCGTGGGAGAACGCCACTCCAATCTACCCGCAGATCAGTGGTGTCATTTAGGGGGGCAGGGGGGGGGGCAAATGCCTCCCTGGATTTAGAAGGAAAAGTGTATAAATATTTTTTTTTTTTGTGAATTTCGTTATTTAACTAATACTAACGTAAGCACATAAAGCTAAAGTTTTATTATTTAAGTTTCTAAGTTGTACGTGCACAATTAATAAAAAAAGATGCAACAAGGTCACTATCACCAAAAAAAAATGTTTTTGCCCCCCACCCCCCAAGAAAAACCTGAAATGACACCCCTGCCGCAGATACGTCTGTCAATGTTTTTGGGTAAACAGTTAGTCGGAGGGTGTTTTACCAAGGCGATCTTTTTTTCTTGTTTAACGCATGAACTTTCATAAACAGGTATCAAACCACGAGACAACGTTGCGGGTACGAAATGCCATACGATCGCAATCTTGCATACCCCATTTTCCCACAAAAGTTGTTGATTCGTACCAATATAATGTCGTCAGAAAACAGGTCTTTGTATCCTCTATCACGTATCCTTATGCTTTTTACGATTCCTCCAGCGGTTTTATATGGGTTCATTAAAATCGATTCTGCTCATCCATTTTCATGTGGTCGTAACGCCCTTTATTTGATTTTCCGGCAAAACTGTTAAGTGTAAACCCTACCTTATTTTGCATAAGGAATCGCCCCACAAAGTTTGTCGGTCGAATTCAAACTCATTCGGTATGTTGTAGGTATAATGTACTGTAATACAAATATTGGAATTCTGTGATAAATGAATAGTATTTACGTAAAACATCAAATTAATACGCTTTAAGCGTATCTGCGAAACTACTGTGACGTACGACAGAAAAGCAGATCGTTTTGTTTTTCCAAAACCGAAGCTAAAGTTTCGTGTGTATGTGTGTCGAGTCTGCGGTCGGGACGTATGTATCTTCAGTGATTATTTTGATATTTAAAGTTTTATTACCGGATTGAGGGCTGTTCGCAGGGTTTTCAGAACACGTGCTATACGAAGGAATGGTTGTGTGAGCATTATAATTCAAAATAATTGAGCTGAAAGGTGTTGGGGTGTGTTTGTTCGTACTCGTATGTTTTATAAACAGTAAATTATTGTCTGGTTTTCTTGTGTGAGACCTTTTTGCTATGTTAAGTGATTTAGAAATAAAGTTAACATGTCTATTCCAATTAAATATCGTGTACAATTATCCGTGGATTTTTTTAAGCTTACGAAATGTATACCTTCAACATTGAAACCCCTCATCATTTCTTGACCGATGATTTTATCCACCTTTGGCCTACGTGGAAAACATGTTGAAAAATGAAATTATTGTCTGTGGAAAATTACATTTAATGTATTCAGAGAAGTCTAACTAACATTTTGGTTTAATTTTGCGACGAGAGGAATAACATAACAATAACATAACCACTAAGTTAGCTAAAGCCTACTTACAATGGGTGGTTGTATTTGTGTCGTTTAGTGAAGAAATGGCTAGCTGTGGTTATGTATTTTAAAAGTAGTATTTTACCTAACCATGTTTTTATTTGTTTACGAGTATCATTCAAACCACTTGTTAGTAGATTGCCAACTACCTAACTACTTGCAAACTAAACCCTACTATGTAGTTTATTATTACTTGCTGCTGGCAGAAACGACTACATGCCATGAAATGACGTTACAGTTACCGTTCGCGTAGTTTAATATTTATTAGCATTAACATTTTAAGCTCTAAAAGACTTATTTACGACAGATGCTGAAAACGAGTGATGTAGGTCTAAGTAAAATATTTAATTTCGTTTCTGAAACGGTACTGCATCTCACCTATACTGAATAAAATACGGGCTCGCCCAATAGGTTATGTGCGTCAAATAATTACGTACCAAAATAAACACAAATAATTAAGTGACAGTGTGATATATATATATAAAATTATACCTACATTGAATCGCAGGTATGCACAAGAAAATTTAGGCCTAAAAATGTCATATTATTGTTACTATTAACCTTCCTGATGAAACCTCATTGCTTACTCCTGTATTTTGGATTATATTGTGATCGTATCAGCAAGTAAATCTTTATAATGTTTCAGATAACGTTACACATGTATTCAAATCAGCTGTAGCCATGTGTCGTTTGTGTAGGTTAATTGATCATAATAAAGTAAAAAGTTTTGTAAGCGCGAATACGTCATGATGTTAAAGCTCGTTTGTATAAATAAAACAGAGGAACATGCTAGTTTTCATACTAACAATCTTTATTTGTGAGTCGTAAACGGATGCATCTCCGGCCTATATGCCACTGTAGTGTCAGGGGACGAACTTCCATGCATGGCAATAAAATTGAATCTTGGACTGCTTAAGAGTGCGTGGTAGATAAAAAGACGCTGAAAACATCAATTGATTTCTACACTTTTTTCGAAGCCAATATGGATAACATACTGAATGACAATCCTAGGCAATGGTGTTTGCTAACTTCGTAAGTATTTATCCAGAATTACTCATTCGTTACGCGTGATCTCTTGCGTAGCAGTTAAGTGCACGAGGTTCCGGGGTCAGAGATTGTGCCTCAGAAGTTCGTAACACTGGAAACAATTTTGTTTAAAACGTTGGCTGAAACTATTGTCTAGGATTGCTATTGTTTAATTTTCGCAAATTGGCTTCAAGAAACTTACAGTTATAGATTAATGCTTTCAGCGTTGAATTATGTGCCACGCCCTCTTAAGGGCACCGTATACCTGCGTGTTAAAGGCTCGGAGGAGACGGAGACATAAGGGCGACCTCGAAGAGCCCATCAAATGCGCGACACCTCCACGGGCCAAGCGCTCAGCTAGCGTGCAAGATTCCCGCCGAACAGTTTTGCTATTGAACGTCAAGCGACAACACTGTCCTTTTATTACACGCTATGAAAGCTAAAGATTCGCTCTAAAGGATTATTTTATTCAGACGCCCCTGAAGATGAATACACTTACATAAAAATCGCCGTGGAAAGTCCCAGTTCAGCCATTTTCGCACTAAAAATAATACTTGATAGAAACGATAGTAGTGTGTGGCAAATAAATGGACATGTGTAAGGGTCCTTAAAAACGTTGGATCCGTAAAAATTCAACATTTTATATTTGTGCCAAACACTGTTCAACTGTTACACGTCAGATAAAATGTTCTTTCACCAAATAAAAAAATTCGGTACCAAAGTTTTAGCATAATCACCTATCAAAGTTACAAAATGGCAGTTGTGGTGTAGCCAAAATAATAAAGCATAATTTACTTGCGGAAACAAGACAAATCATATTAATACTTAATGATGTGAGCTACTTCAAGACACTTTTGTAAACACAAAGCGTTATATTTTTGTGTTCTTAAAAATTTTATGAAAAGGAATACATTTTTGCATAACTTTGACTTTTGGCTACTACTGAAATTTTCAAAACTGACTAGTGTCAAACATGACATAATATACATTGATACACTGACTTTCAGTTCCTGTAATTTTGAATTCGTTAGTTATTACTTTTTTTATTTCGTCTACACCGCAATGGCCATTTTGTGTCTTTGGCGAGTGATTATTCAAAATCTATGGGGCCTAGTTATTTTATTTGGGAAGATGACGTGTTATCTGATATGCAAAAGTTGAACAGTGTTCGGCACAAATATATATAAAAAAAATGAAAACGCCCTTAAAGGTTTCTTGTAGCCTGAACGCGTGACAACACATGGAATGGTTTCTGAATACAATGAGTGTTGTTAAAAGCCTGTACGCCTCATCACTATTCTTGTAGGCTTCGCCCTTGTGAGTTAGTGGACGTTAGCATTGTTTTTATGTTTGAGGCACGGAAACGGGGAAGGCGATAAGTCGAATATAACACGTTCGTCAAACACCTCACCGCCTCTAGGCACGAAGAACTAAACTAGCGTGCAGTCTGGATTCAGTTTCTTCGACATACTCCATTGCAAATTGAACTGCTGTCAAAGAAAACTATACAAACAAAAGAAACCATAATATAAGCAGAGTATGTTTTAGTCAGCAAGATACATACACAACAAGAAATTCCAAAATGGAATCGGGTCAAATAGAAACAAGGAACAAACAGATAATAAATGAAAATAATAACAAATAAAATAAAAAACCAAGTAACATGCGACACAACGATGAGATGAAACAAAAAAAAAAACACAGCAAATATCAGACACGAACAGAAAAATAACAAAAAGACACAACAAATAGACGAGACAAAACGCAGCAGATAACAGACATATACAGAAAAGACAAACGACACAATGAAGAGACGAAACAAGACACAGTAGTTTTCCAGACAGACAGTGTTACGACGTTTCGGGAACTGGAATCTGTTCCCGTCATCAGGTAGACACACAGGTTTCAGGAACACGAGTGCGACTGATGAGACTGGAAAACCATGGGTTTATATAGAGTAAGCCCACTTATCCTGCGTGCAGTGTTTTCCTAGAAAGTATTTTTCAACGGGACTTGAAGCGTTGAACCTGATATTTTATTCGTGGAACGTATGAGGTAAAGTTCAATGCAGGTTTCTATGATTTGGTTTTCCGATTACGGTTGATATTTTCTCAGCTACAGCAACGTGAAAAAGCTGTTTTTAGCACTGTTGAGGAGCTTGGAAATCATGTTTTTAATTAGCGGACGGCATTTTTTAAAATCATAGGAACACAGTTTGGTAGATAAACACATTGGAAACATTTTAATAGCTACACAAAAATGTACTTCCATACCACGCAACAGGATGTCTTACAGCCAGGTTCGCTAACTCTTAAATGTTACGCATATATGAACTACACAATGGAATTTTCTTTCAATAGTATTTCACTCTTGTTGGAATATATCTGCCAATATTTGAATACTTAACTTACACAACATAACCAATCCGACATTTGCCATGTATTCTTCCATAGCAATTGCAGTATGGTGGCTCAGACAGAAAATAGTTGCAGACGACTCCGCATCAATTAATTTTAATATTATCAATGACATGTCATGTAAGGTGAGGTGTGAGCGTTTTCACGACACTACAACATCGAGGTCTTTGGAGCCGGTGAGGGCAAAGTGAGCTGAAGGACAACACAACATACGTGCCCGAGCCGGGAGTCGAACCCAGAATATCTAGCACCGCAGACAGGCTCCTCACCGACTACGCTACCAAGGCCGGCTTAGACGACATGTAATTGGTTTTAAAGTTTATTATTGTTTACAGCATTTTTCACGACCGGCCGTTTTCCTAGCGGTAGATGCATGGCTGAAGCGTGGGAACTAGTGTTAGTTCTCACAATTTGATTTCGATAACGCAGTTGCGTCAATAAAGTCCCTAATTCAACTAGCGGCAAAGCACAACAACATGGGTAGACCTCAGTTTTACTTGTATTGCGTAGCGTAATAAATCCACGTGTTTACGAACATAGCCGTGGAATCGTATCAAGTCACACGTTGTCAAAGATTGATACATGAACAGCAGCGTAACACGTAACTAGTTATTTAAAATAAACCAATACTGTTATACTGCCCGTGCTGTAAAATGCACTAACGTTGTGTTTAATTTTCCGCGTATGCACTGGAACTACAGCAAACATGTACAAAACTGGTTCATAGAAACTGCATGTAATGTAACAGTATTTCTGACGTCATCAAGCAAGGTACGTGGGCTTTATGTCTCGTCGACAGCGAGGCCAATACGCACGTTGACACACAACTTGGTACAATGACAGGAGCTGGGAAAGGAATCGGCCACGGCCTTTGTTAAGTAACCGTCCCAGTATTCGCCTGGAGCGATTTCGGGAAACAATGGAAAACTTAAATCTGATTGGCCGGAGCCGAGGATCGAACCCGAGTCCTAGCGAATGCGAGTCTATGTTATCGTGACGCATCGTTAGCTACGTGGGTTGTTTCGCTCTTTCGTATAGTAACGTCTAAACTGAATTTATACAAAAACAAATTAGTTAAGCTTACCGACCTTCCGATGCTAATAATAGCCTATATGTAGCCTAGGTTAAAATATTATGAGTCATCAATATAAAAATGTTGTTTACGAAGTTTTAGTCCCTTTACTTATGTGAAGAAGTTGCGTAAATAATTCATGCATCCCTGTACTTACGTTGGTGAAGAATTCATTTGATTTCGACACCAAATTAAACTTGGAACTTATATATGAGTGAATGTGGCCTTTACGTCACCGAGCCTGCTCTTATCTTCGTACGCAGCTTTATTACATAACCAAAAAACAAAGTTCGAATTTAAAAATTGTAAAAAAAAATCTGATTTTTTGTAATGCAGCAGTCATCAGAAATAAAAAAAAATTACACGTGCTTTTATTTCTAGTCGGTTTGTTAATTCATTAAATTTATTTCATTCTACATTATACGTGCGCTTATGCGTGATTCTTAAATATTGTATAATTTTTAAGAAACTTACTTAATGTTCAGTGTTTTCACATTTTCTAGCATCGAACAGTAATGTAGAAAACTGAAAAACTTTCACAATTAAAAACCAAACATGTATTATTCCTTTACATGTATGGAAAGTGAATTAGTTACGCTTATATGCAATGAAAGTTACTGCACTCTTGTGTTATTAAATTTACACGAGAACTTTAGGGAAATATTTCTATATAATTACGTGGCAAATGTATAGAAAATATACCTTAACAAACAAAGAAATATTTCTCGCCCAGTAAGGCAAAAGTCCTTGTCAATAAATGTGAGAGGAACGCATTTTAATGATTTTTTTCTGTTATAGTAAATGTTACATAGAACATAATTCGTGATATGAAAATGTACAGTGGGATTTGTAACTGAACTGCTATACATTCCACCAGTGTCTCAGGTTACGGTAGCAGTAGTGGTCAGAGCGCTCGCCTCCTACCCAGGTGACTCTGGCTTGATTGCCGGCAGGGTCGGTCACAGCTTTTTATATGTTGGAAACGTGGCGGACGTTGCCATTTTCCGGCAAGTTTTCTTGGGATACTCCCATTTACTTTGCACTCCACACCTTCTCAATCATAGGGTTTTATTTTACGACATTCTTCAGCGTTCGGCAGACTCCTACGAAGCCTGGCCTCGAGGTGTGAAACCATGCCCTCCATATACGCTACCAGCTGTTTCCCCCGAGTCTTTGTTCGTGTGGTTTTCAATTAAATGCCACTATGGATCGTACATAGTTCCGTGGAAGTACTCCACATTATGTACGGTTATTCGTAAAAATATGTACAATATTTTTTTTTCAATATCTAACCAAAAATAAAATTATTCCATTAAATAAAATAAAAAATAAAAGATGCCCTGCTTTAAATTTGTATAAATAATATTAATACCGATGATAATATGAAATGTAACAAAGTACGGTAGTAAACTAAAAAATGTTTCTGAAATAACATTTTTTTAAATATTATGAATGGTGCAAAATTATGTTACGGGTTGTTAATTGCCGTTTAAGAAACACTTTGAAGAAGAAAAGTAATACACTCAATTTTTCGGGTACCTCTTTTCGGCCGCAAGGACACGCACAGCAACTCACAAAAGTTTCATCGCAAGAACTTCTGTATTTTGCAGCTACCCGGCTAAAATACGTGCAGTTCGTAGATTATCAGAAGTCTCCAATGACCTCGCTGTCGGCACGAGACGTAAAGCCCACTTACCTACCTACCTACTTAAAGATTTTCAACTTATCGACTGTACTTTTGTTTTGCATTACTAACAGTTATGGCTGAGCAGGGAAGAGAGCCCATTTCAACCGCTACCTATTTCATTGTAATACAATGGTTTGCTTTGACGAATTAGGCCGGGATTACCATGACTTCACTTTCACGCGTCACCTACCACTTTATCACGTTCACGTTTACGTAGTGCTTAATCAATTGAGGTGGCATATTACGATCCTTCACGTAAGCAGCAAGCTGGCAAAGAAAAACGCGAGAGAGAGCCTTGAAATTAATAGTCTAACTTAACATGATACAATAGAAGACATTAACTCCTCCGAAATGTGATTGACCCAGGCGATAACGTGGTACAACTTCACGTATCACTTTAACTTAAGAGCTTGACTTTGACAAGCTTTTCGTTACGTGAGAGTAAACGTAAGTATAAAGCGACACGATCGTGATAGGCTGTTCCAAAGGAAATCGTGTGTTTTTGCTAGACGTATGTCTCGTGTGAAAATTCTCTCTACACTCCAGTTCCCATCTACATAGGAAGTTGGTAACACAACCAGACAGAAAGTTCAAAGTAATAAGAGCAATCGATACAGATAACGCTAAGTTACGTTTTTTTCTTTTGAAAGGTTACATATTACAAGGTACAAGGTAATTTCTCTTTGTTAGTCGGCGTGAAGTAAACCATAAGTTCGAGCCACACGGCTCTAATAGTCGCCGTTTCTTTCCTCCTGTCAAGAAGTTGGTGAAGTTCAAAATTACGACAAATAAAAACCAACGAAAGTATTTGGACGCTTTCACTGCAACTTTGACTGAGAATTAGTAACAAAAATAATTCGACCAGGAGACGAAAATAATTGCTGGTGTACTTGCTGTCACTTCCATGGCACGCGAGCCGGCCTCCGTAGCCTAGTCAGTTGTGCGTCGGCCTACAGTGCGAGAGGTCTTGCCAGGCAAGTATCTACGATACCACTGCACGTTGTTTACGTCTTGCGGTAGAGTCGATACCGCACCACATGAGCAGGCCAACATTGCCCTTGGCACCGTGCCTCACTCACACTAACACGCGGCCACCAGGCGGCCGCCTTAAGAGGGCGCGGTACAGAATTCATAACTATAGGTTTCTTGAACCCAATCTGCGAAAATTAAACAATAGCAATCCTAGACAATAGTTTGAGCAAACGTTTTAAATAAAATTGTTTCCAGTGTTACGAACTTCTGAGGCACAATCTCTGACGCCGGAACCTCATGCACTTGACTGCGGCGCAAGAGATCACTCGTAACGAATTAGTAATTCTGGATAAATATTTACTCATGAAGTTGGCAAATACCATTATCTAGAATTGTCGTTGAGTACTTTATCCATATTGGCTTCGATAAAAGCGTAGGAACCAATAAATGTTTTCAGAGTTTACTCATCTATCACGCACTCTTCAGAGGGCGTAGTACATAATAATTCCACGCTAAAAGCATCAGTTTAAGCGTGTACGTTTCTCGAAGCCCTTAAAAAAAATAGCAGCAATTTTAGACTATGTTGCCGTGTTTCTGAGCTAACATTTTTTCGAAGTAAAGTATTTCTGAAGAACAATCTGTGATGTCAAAATTACGTACATTTATTTATTTTATGTTAATTTATTTGTTAGGAGTTTTACGTATCCTCGAACAGCACTAGACCATGATAGTTGAACATATGGGGGGGGGGGGTAGGAGTCGGTCAGGGCGTGTTTTAAGAAACCTGTATTCATCTGGAGTGATTTCGGCCAACCCTGGAACACCGAAATCAGGATGGGCAGAGACGGGGATCGAACCCGAGTCCTCACGAATGCGAAGCGAGTGTTGTACCACCGCTCCACCTCGCACAAATTCGTCATTTAAGGAAAGTATTTCCTCATAAAGTTGACAAATATCATTGTGTAGGATTGTTGCTATGTAGTTTTTCATATTGACTTCAAAAATGATTGAATTTCAGTTGGTAGTGCTACTACGTGCTTTTAAGTTTGCCATACTGCTGGCGTATAACAGCGTCGTAGTGTGTTAGGAATAAGTTTTGTAAAATAAATATCACTAAACTAAACTTGTGATCGATATCTTTATCTACGAAAAGAAAACACATTTAAAACTATTCTTTTCTATTCTTGTTTTCCTGATATGCTCAGAAATATGGTTTCGAAACACCTAAAAATGACTAAAAACGGCTTTTCCAGGCTGCTTTTGCGTAAAAAAAATACCACCTGGAATGGTAAAACAAAAGTGGAGAAGCACGCGATGGACTTTACTACGCACTTCTCGTAAATAAAAAAGTAGGGTCGCCGGTTTAAGTCCTATACGAAAAAGCCGACGACCGAAATACTGGACGCCGTTTTCGCGCCTCGCGCATAAAGTCGACACGGCTGTTGACACACGAGCCAGTCTAGACCTTATCGCCTGTTCCCGTGCCTGGGAACAGCGTAGTGATAAGAGCCATAGTACCGCGCTAGACGGCAAGCATATCGCCTCTATTCGCAGCGCGCCAAACGGGCGTGCAAGGTTTTCCTTGTAGTCTTTTTTCTATAGGACTTTAAACGATGACCCTAATATTTTATGTTTGGATAGTATAAAGTGAAGACCAGCGCATGCCTCTCGCTTTACACTTTACGAATTCAGGTCATATTTTCGGAGTTACAGCAGTCTAAAAAACACGTTATTTGCCATTTTGAGAGGCCCGAAAATGATGTTCCTAACAAGCGTGCGGCATTTTTGAAAACATAGAAGAATAGTTTCGAGTGTGTGTTCTTTTCGTAGATAAACATATGAAGAGTGAGTTTGGCGTAAAAAGAATACTGCAACGCGCCAGTCGAGGACTCTTGTTAACGCAGAGAAATGTGCACGGGCTGTTAAGTCAGGTTGTTGACTGCAGCGACAGTAGATAACGCGCAGTAGTGCACTATCAAGGCCTCCAGGTGAGGCGATTCTATATCTCAGCAAGCCGCGCTCACCTGGAACCTAAGTCGTGGGAACTTCCTATCTCTCTGTGCCTGCCGTGTCTCTGCGATACATAAGCCATCGCACAAACCGCTATGAAGGTTACTAAATATATCACGTGACGTATTATTGCACCTACAAATTTGGGGATGTTTGTTTGAAATTTACAGGGTACAGTAGCACAATAGATACCCAAACAGCTCCTTTAAGTCGCCTACATGTGTTTACTTGAGAAAGTGAGTGGTCTACATCAGTTTCCAATGCCATATTTTTATTTTTACATTTGTATATTTGACATAAACTGTGACTTAACTTAACTTTTGTGAAGTTTCTTTTATCTCTCATGGATTTTGTATAATGATATGTAATCGTCAAAATTTGCATACC
>PNEQ01033286.1:16179-36860 GCA_003012365.1 Medauroidea extradentata
ATATATATATATATATATATATATATATATACACACACACACACATATATATATATATATATATATATATATATATATATATATATATATTAGGAGACGATCTAGCCTACAACATTGTTATTCACTGTAAATTTTTCCAGTTTAGTATTTCAATTAGTTTAAAAGCGTACCGTAAAGTGAGGATACTTTGCCCCTGCCTGGGTAACTTTGCACCACCTAATTAATTTCAATTCAAATGAAAATTTCAAGAAACCCTTTACGTTCAAGTGTAGTTAATTACTTCTGCTGTGAATGGAGAGTTTTATATGTTAAAAAAAGCTTCAAACATTTAATTTAAACAAAAAAGCAGTGGTGCAAAGTAACCCCAAAATTTGGCAAAGTATCCCCACCTTACGGTAGTCTGTAACATACAAATTTTGACGTTTACGAGTAACTACGCAAAATTTATGAGATCAAAAAAATGTCATAACAGCAAAATTTAGTCACATTATATGTCTAAATTAAGAAAAAGATATCGGACACAAATTTAAAAATAAAAATATGACGTTTATGATTGGTGTAGAGTAAGGTTTTATTGTCTCGTGTTTCAACTGAAACTGATAATAACTATTTACGACTAGCATTTCACAATGAAAGAACAGAACATCACCTTTTTACTTGCGTGTAAACAATATATTACCTTTTAATTTGAAAATAATTTTCTGTTTTAATAAAATTACAAACTGCTAGCATAATATTTTGATTGCATTTTTATTGCATTGTGAGAATAACAAAAACACCCAGTCGCTGCTAGAAATACATTATTTATTTTAAAAGGATGTTTACGAAAACTAACCATCTTGTGTTACGTTTACTATCAGATGTCTAGCTACGCTGCATTTTTTTCCGACTTTAAGCATGCAGCGCTGATATTTAACGTTCGTATCCACACTGTAAAAAAGTTAGTAATGTTACTCATCATATGCATGGTAATATTCCCCAACCTTGAGAGGGAAATCTGATTTCCGAATGTGTGTGGAAATTTTTGCGAGGTAGTGTATTCGCCACATAAACCACTCGGAAGTTTCGCTCGCGCATCATGTCAAATTGTTCTAGAGGGCTGCGCCAATATGTAATGAAAAATTACATTACCAGTTGAGTAACTTTCCTTGACATGTGTTGAGTAATTTTCCCTCACTTGTAGAGGTAATTAGCTTCCATTACATGTAGAGTAAAATTACCTCAACTTTTTTTTACAGTGCCATCCATTCTATATTCCTGATAACCTAAATCCCCAAATTGGCGATTTCCAACATGGAAATAGAGGCTTCCATGCCGACGCCGGCACATTGCTTGGCACACATGCCCATATTTGCGATATGTATTCAGGACCGCCATGAGCTTTGTATGTTACTTTCCCTTCATATATCCCCTAGCATGTGACCGAGCGAGGTTGCGCAACGCCAACACATTGGACTTGCATTCGAGATGACCCGGGTTCCATCCCCTGCTCCGGCCATTCTGATTTCTGTTTTCCTGTGTTTCCCGAAATCTCTTCAGGCGAATGCTGGGATGGTTGCATTTAAAAAGGCAATCTCCGACCCCTCTCCCAACTCCTGTCATTGTACCGAGTTGTGTGAACCGTGATTAATGGCCTTGACGTCGACGAGACGTAAAGCCCACTTACCTACCTAGTATGAGTGCATAATACATTGTGAAGTTAACCATTTGATTATCCAGGTCCGTGGCGAGGAGGGGGGATGGGGAGCAAGAGAGACATTTTCTCCAGGCTTCTTATTCTACGAAGCCGCGTTTTTAAGACAAAAAAAACAATAAATACTTTATGATTTTTAATGGATTGGCTCTTATAAGTTCCCATTAAGGTGGTTGCTGTGAAGTAAATTGTTGAGTGTAAAGTGCATATGGTCCAACAATAAATAGTTTTCCAATTGATTTATCTGTTTAGAAGTTGTAACCAGGACTGACATCCAGGACTGCCGAGGTCAGAGCTGCCAACATGACAAGAATGTATGAAGACCTACAGGCGCATATTATCACTGTATGAAAAAAAAAAAAAGGGGGTGGCTCATTTTTGCTGCCCCAAGCTTCACATTCTTATAAAATGTCCCTGTGGAGAAACGAAGCTGGCAGCAACAGTACCTACATAAACTGAACACAATGATAGTTGTTAGCAATCGATAACTTGTAAATGTTAACTTTACTGTTCAGACAAGTGCGTACGTTTTTAAAGGAATTTATTTTAGGTGGTTGAGTGTAATTTTTTTTCTTTTCTACGAATCCCTCCTGGCCGTGGCACCTCGGGGTGGTTGCCCCAAAGATGTTAGAAGGATCCAGATGGAGCATGTCGCCGGGAATTGTAACCAAACAAACGCTTGACGTGGCTGGTATCAATATGGCCGACTGATTAAAATAGTGAGGAAATATTAGTTAAGCTGTGTGTAAACAGGGCTACAGTGTAGAGTTTTCAACCTATAACATCAATTAAAAAGCATAATTCATTAATTTACCATAAGAAATACAAGTCTGATGTGTACTTTTGAGGTAAAAGTAGTATGGCGGCTGGCAAATATGGTGTATGGCGGCTGGCAAATATGGTGGCTACCTCCCCCCCCCTCTTGGCTTCACTCCCCTCGCCTTCATTCAGACCTTGTGCTACCTCCGTGGGTTGCCCTGTCCTTGGAATGGCCCTGTATGCATTGCCATTGCATTGCATTTAACATCCTCATTGGCTGTTCGTGGTAGAACGAGCATTTGTTAAGGGTGTTAGGGTGGTGGAAAATTATTATTTTATAATTGTATAAAATAATGTTAGTTTTGTAGCCATTACTTGTGAGTACATATTCCTCATACATAAAATTTAGCTCCGCCAGTTTTCCTGTAGTGGCATTTCTAGGTAAAATTTTAAATTTTTTTGTTCTTGTAAGCCGAAACAACCAAAAAACAAAATGAAATTAAGAAATTATCATTGAAACTACATGTAACGGGCTACTTTTTGACATAAGTTACAGTATATAAAACGCATTACAAAATGTTTTTGTGTTTAACAAAAATCTGTAAAAGTAGCAAAAATTCTCAATTTCAGTAATGTTTTTTAAATACAAAAGATATTTCGCAATGGATTTTTGTATGTAAAGTAGTAGCTCGTGATATTTAGTTTCAATGTGAATTTTTTCATTTCATTATGTTCATTAGTTTTTGCGTCTTATAAGAACGAAAAACATGAAATTTGGCTTTGAAATGCCACTATGGGAAAACTGGTTAACTAATTTTTGTAGGAGGATAATTTATTCCCAAGTAACGTCTACAAACAAACAATATTTCCTACAAACACAAAATTACGACTTTTCCCCACTAGAATGACCTCAAGGTCTTCATGCGCTGCACCAACCCCTAAGTTTACAGCAGTGAGCGGGAGAGGCTGCGAAGAATTTCCGTTACAGCAGACACATTATAGGCCATTCGGGATCAAGTGAGCACTCAATGAAGCCCTGCTAAAGATATATTTTCAGTCAATTCATATCTTTCCGAACGTAACAGCTAACGACGGGAAATATGTAACCTCTCTGAACACGTCGCTTGACGTATGCGCTTGTAAGACAAACTGTGTAGTCAGTATGAATCTATACAGTTCGATAAAAAAAAGTTTATTAATTATATGAAATTCAATTATGTCGATTTCGATTGATATTATTTCAGGTTTGTTGAATTTAAATAAGTAAATACGCGGAACTATATTCTGTAATTTCGCTGCCAACCCTACAAGCAGTAAGGCAACAATAATCCATGTTGTTTTGTATGCAGTAACGGATAGTGATATTTCTCAATAATTGTTAAATTCTTAGTGCTCACTTTATACCGAAAGACCTATACATGCATTATCACGGTTTAAGTACTATTGAATTCTCTAAACATGGTGATTTGGCACATACGGTTACTGATTAATATGTATGTCTGTATACACACACACACACACACACACACACACACACATATATATATATATATACACACACGAATTTCCAACCCGACAGCGCCTCGGCAGCAGAAGAATGCGGCCAGGGGAATTTTTTAAACACAAAAGTATAAACGACCGTAGGAGTAGTGCGACACCCAGCTGCACGAAATTCCACTACGTCGGGGAAATAATTGGGACTGTTTAACAAGAGGAAATCGGGGATCCAAACGAGATAGCTCCACCCGTTAACGTCATAAGGGGCCAATCAAAAGGCTGGAAAATGACGCAAGGAGGGGGGGGGGGGCGCACGAAGAGTGGTGGATACTACCGAGGAAAGGCCCAGGGAGTCTCTCTCAAGCAGCGACGGGACCAAGAGACTCTGGGTCGAAACCCACCAGGGACCTGCCGACGATGTGGACTTCTTCACGACCACGGCGGTCTACAGACTGGTGAGCATCAATCTGCTTGTTCGGGAAGAAGAGCAATCCTGTTCCATATCTCCTGTCTCGTTCTACCTATCTATCCTTCCTTCCGATAGTCAGTTGTACTCTAATTGATTATTAGACCTCCTATTAGTCATTACAGCGTGTTATCTTCTAATTGTACTATTCTATTACTCTTCCCTTCCTTCCTGATTGTATTATCTTGGTTTTCAAGCTATCAGCGAGAGACATAAAATGCTACAATATAACACTGGGTGGAGGCGCGATCCGAAACCCTAATATCCCGCTGCCTAAGCGAGGCGGCTCAATACTCCCACCCAACACCCACCTCGTGTCACCCACATCTCACACCGTTATTTCTCAGCTCTGCATCTGCTCTCAATCCCAGTGGCTTTTGTATTAGCGTGTGCGTGTTTATATATATATATATATATATATATAGATATATATATATATATATATATATATATATATATATATATATATATATATACACCATTGTTTTTTATCCCTTTTCTTTCACTTTCTTGTCTGTGCCCCTTAACACCCTTCCCAGTATGGCCAGCGCTCTTCTCCCTTTACTTGTAACACTCTTGCTCACCCAATCTTAAGTCGTCCTGAAGTATAACTCCCAAATATTTATATCTGTTCGCCTCTCCAATCTCCTGCCCTCCCCATCTATATGTCTCTCTGACTACCTCTCTTTTCTGCGTAAATCTCAAAATTGTAGTTTTATTTATGTTGATTTTCCTCTCCTTTTCCCACCTCCACTGTTCCAATTTGTTAATGTCCTCGTGCAGACCCCCACCCTCTCCAATCACCTATGTAGGTTAGGTTTACAAGAAAGGGTAGTGAGCAAAGACATTTAAAGATGCGATGGGCAAGAAATTCAGGAAGCCACTCGATATGAATATGTAGGGGTTGTGTCGAAATTTACCTTAGGGGGATGAAACAGGTAGAAGGAGTTATTGTTAATGGGAATTGGGCGTTGGGTATGCTGGGACTGATACTAAAGGGAGTTAACTGTGAGGTGAGGGAAAAGGTATTCTGCCTGATAGTAAGGCCACTGTTGGAATATGCACCTGCAGAGTTAGACCCATCCATAAAAGTTTAGGTCCAGGAAATGGGAAAGACTCAAAGGAAAGTACGTAGTGGGATGGGTGAAGGTTAGATGGAGAGGTGGAGGGTAATTATAGGTCGGGTAAAAGGATGAAGGAAGCAGGATGGAGTCAATTGAAGGACAGGAGAGTTGAAGGAATGGTCAGGAAGTATAGAATTGTGAATGGAGAGGGAGGATGGGATGGGTTACATTGTCACCGAACTAAGGGAGGGTAGAGAAGGAGAGGAAACAACAGTGAGAAGATTTAAAGGGTGTCGAGCAGAACAGAGCGTAGTAGACGTAAAAATGAATATCCTTAATTTTGTAAAACTTA
Source organism: Medauroidea extradentata (assembly GCA_003012365.1). NCBI lineage: Eukaryota > Metazoa > Arthropoda > Insecta > Phasmatodea > Phasmatidae > Medauroidea > Medauroidea extradentata. The sequence goes on from PNEQ01033286.1 coordinate 22,011, forward strand.
TCCATATTTTTCATTTTTTCAGTGCAAAGCAATGTTAAGGTTCATAATGTAAAAAAAAGGGTTTACAGGTTTGTTTTGTTGAATACCGCTTAGTTAACTATTCTAGTGTTTTTTCTGTAACATTAATATTATTTTGCATGTAATACGGCATGAGTAAGCTGAAGTATTTATAATAATAAATAACTTAATTTGTATCAATATTAGCCATTTTCTGCATACATCTTAAAGAAAAATATGAAGCTTTCAGCTTTGGCAATAGATATTTTAGATGTTCTTTCCAACTGAGTTTTCAATACATAGGCCTATGTAACCACAGAAATTAAGTAATTGTTACTTTTTTTAATATCTTCACTACAGGCTGTATGCAAGACTACTTTTGGATTTGTAATTTAAAAATGTATAAAATCGGGCTCTCAAAGTTAATACTAGTTTATTCTAGGTAAACCAAACATTTCTGGCATACTTACAAATTAAAAATTTCTTCTTCTTGTGTTAATGGAAGGATAAATAATTTTATAGTTTTTTTTTTTTTTTAATTATTTATTACGATATATGCCTTTGTTACCAGAATCGCGCAACAATTTGTTGTATGTTCCAGTAACGTATATTTTCTTGGATTATTTCATTGGAAATAATATTTTTAGTTTTTATGCATCTACTGTAAATTGAAGGTAATATCTTGTTTCAGCTCTGAAGTTAAAACTGTAATATATTTTCTTCAATATTTATAATAATTGCACTTTTAGTGTCACATGAACAAGGTAACCCATTTATTATGATACAGTAATGTGGAGTCTTATTCTCATGCTATTTTATTTTTCGATTAAGATTAGTTTGAGTTTTGTTGGATGCATCCGATTAGAAAGACATGTTGGGTCTGAATATTGTTCTTCAGATGTATGTACATTAAAATAAAAATTCCCTTTTAAGATTTTGCTTCTCATGTGATTTATTATTTATACGCAAACTTAAACTAGCAATGTTCTCAATTAAATTCAAGACTAAATTGTACCAAACACGAGTTTTTTTTTTTAAGGTTACTACTAAATAGATTTTACTTTTCTGATTATTATACTTCGACGTTGCACAAAAATAGTACAGATTGCTTGTAGTATGTTATTAAGGGCGTTGACTACCTCAGAGCTCCGGCGGCAGCAAGGATAGGGCGTCGTGGGTTAAATTATATTCTCTGTAGCTCAGTCATTTTCGAACTAACATATATGCCACCACTGACTTTTTTGTTCAGTACGATACAGCCCACACTGCTACGGGATCTTTTAGTAAGTTATATCAACACTCTGATAACTGTGAAGAAATAAGTGTTTCCATGACGAATAAACACTCGAAAACCCGTACCAATAAAATTGTTTCCACTTTTCTGTTTACGCAGCAGTATTCTCCTCTTCTCAATGCAACAAATTGTTTTTGTCGGAAAGCGATACCTCAAAGGGTGACTGAGTCAAACCTAATATAGTTTAACATATAAAACCCTATCCTTGCTCCCGCCGCGCTCTGAGGAAGGCAAAAGCCTTAAAAGACTTTGTTGCTGATAACATTTTAAAAAAATGTGGCTTTATAGTAGTAAAGAATAGAGGCCAATTTTTTCTATTTAATTTTTACTGATGAGTAGCTTTCAGCAGATGTGCATATATTCACAATCTACAGAATAGGCATTTCACAAAATTACATTACCGGAATACAAAGTACAGTGTATCAACAGGCCGTTCGTTTTTTTTAATGCTTTGTTATAGTTAAAGATCCTTGTGCATTAAGTTAATACATTGGGTAATGTTGATTGGTTGATAGTAAAGGTCTTGAAGTTAATCGTGTATTTTATGCAATGTACAACATTAATAATAATATTTTTTTTGTGTCCTTATCCTACGGTGATTTCTTCTCTGTATATTATTTTTATAAATGCAGTTATAATGTCTGCATAATTTCCTCATCTCATCCCTCATACTTTTGCTTTCTACCCTTTTTGTTTTTAGCATGTAATTTCCTACACTTGCGTTTAAATCTCCTTACACCCCGTCCTACATTCTTAATCGGCACAAACATTTGAACTGCATTTTTTTAAATTTCTTTCAAACCTACCCACATTTCTTCAATTCCTTCACTCAAAATTTTCTTTTCAGTATAACTTTATTTTAGTTTGGTCTGCTTTTTTAAACAGTCTAACTACCCTAGCCCTATTGTTAACCTCTGCCGTCTGTTTTGTGGCTATCTCAACTACTGGGATTCTGTGGTCACGATACCTTCCAATACTACTGATCTGACCACCGCTTCCAATGGCCTAACCAAGACTACATCTAACACTGTGCCTTCTTCCCCAGTCCCCTGCCCTGTTGTTCCTACTACTGCTTGACCCAATCCCCTGTTTACCATTTGACATGCCCATCGCTAAGTCATCGGTCCTACCCCCTCAGGTCCTTCTTCCCAAGTTACACCTTTATCCAATTTCTTTTACTTTATTTTTAAATATTGTACTGTACTCAATTTGCCAAGTTTTATATTTTCAAAGTTTTTTTTACTCAAACAGTATGAGGCATTTTATTTCGAAGTACGTACATCCTTTTGTGCATCTTTCCAAGTGTAAGGTACCTGACCCACCAGCCACCTATTTACCGTTCTTTCTTGCCTCCGGATTGGTGGAATGTCCCAGAAACAGGAAAGAAAGTGTGGATCTGCCCGATAGTGTGGTTGGGGCAGATCGCTAGTAGTTGTGTCGCCTGATAACACTATGGTTGCCTGGCTTATCCTGATCTTATGTCTAATGTAAAATGGAGAGATGCACTTCTGATTATGCATATCATACGCCTATGTGTATTCTTAGTAATTTTCTGATAAGACATCCAGAAGGTGGACTCAAGTGCTTATCATTTTATAGTAATTTTATTTATGACTGTAAGCTATAGTTTTAAGCACAGGCCTAAATGTATCGTTCATAGTGATGACTGTTTTAGTTCTAATTACTATAATGACTTTATAGTTTTTTTTATTATAATTTACACCAATGTAATGATGGATATTTGAGACTGAATTAAGGGTTATTTTATTTGTTGAGATTTATTTAAATAGTTCTGTGACAAACTATATAGAATTGGTAGTGACCTAGTTGTTAATGTACTGGCCGTTTGTGTTTTGTATCCTTCTTCCGGCTAGTGGGTGTTTGTAAATAACTACTTATCTTTATGGGCAGATAATTTACCGTTGACGTAAGGAAGATTATTGCCCCAAAGTTAAAGAGTCGGCGATATTTAATCCAGAATCTTTAGTTGGATATTTTTTTTAGATTTTATTTTCTTCATGTAAAGTAGTTCCCGGAAGGCCGGCATGCAGGTGGCGGGCCTGGAGGCTGGCGGCGTGTTTTTGTGCTGGGGGCGGCGTGGAGCAAGGGTCCAGTAGGCTGATGGGACCTGAGAGATCCATGTTTTGCTTCATAGTATTCAGACCCAGTGAGCCGGTAAAGTGAGTTGTGCAGGGCGTTCTGTTGTACTGAGTTACGCTGCGGGAATTCAAGGGATTTTGTTGTCCGTGCGTGAGAGGATAATTTATTTTTCTTGTTACTACGACCACCTGCGATTTTGTAACTCGAGGCATGGAGAGACTAAAAGGGCTTTCCTATAATTGGGATTAGTAGTCCAGAACATCACAAACGGAACTTATTTTATGCACCAGACTCGTAACTCTGGGCAAGGTCAAGTATGTTAGCATAAAAATCGCCGTGTTGAGACTTCATCACTACCGTATCTTTAAGTTGTGTGCCATGTTCTAAAGACTTACTTTAACGTTATGAACTGTTCAAACCGAATCATTTCACTAATAAAAAGCACTACAGCAAGAATGTCGTCGTTTTCCTCTATCCACCTGCAGATCTACGACACCCACATTTGCCTTAGATAAAGATCTTTGTTTCTACAAAAAAAAGCTACGCCGCGGCCACACTAATTTCTCAAGTGTTGTAAGTTGTGTGCCATTACATAAAGTATTGCCGTAATGGGGCCTCAGACGGAATTAAAATACGGAATAGTGTACAGCTGGAAAATGAAAAATTTGTGAGTTGTAGATAAGAAAACAGACGCCGTGGAACAATGCGCTGAGAGTAAGGTCAACGAACTTCGCCCAGCCGCCCGAGCATGACCGAACTTAGCTGATCGCTGCAAGCCAGCGTGACCTTCACGAACTTCGCCGAGCCGGCCGAGCGCGGACGAACTTAGCCGACTGCCGCCAGCTGATCGCCGACGACAATAAAGCATCAGAGACCAGACGTTCAACAGTAGATGTCCCAGTGCTGTAAAAGCCACCCGGCAACTTCTAAGGCAGGTAAGCCAGGCATAAATCTGGGCGACAGGAGTAGGCAAATGTTACAGGGACAGTAGTTGATGAATTGTATCTATTGCTATGTTTCCTGTTTGCTTGTGTGTTCAGCCACCTGCCAAACTGGGTACTAATTTATTATTACCTTCACTTCGTAATGCATACTATGTTATTTTGTAATTTTTCTTATTTACTGTGTTATTTTGGTAATTTGTTCATGATGAAAGAATCGTGACGGCCGCAAGAAGTGGTGTACAGAGAACGGGAGATGTGTGTAGATGCAGTAGGCTATTTTTGTTGCTTTTGTTAGATCGTCACAGCTTTGCTGTTTGTTTTGTTTTGACGATTCAGATTGCAAATATGAGCATCTTGGGTGATTCCCAATTCGAGGCTGTGGTACAGGACGTCGCAGACAACAGGGATAATGGTGTGAATGGTGATACTGAGCAGGACAGATTATTGTCACATGGTACATTGTTTAGTCTAGGGAGTTCAGAGAATAGCTTCGAGGATGCATACACATCCCAAATAACACCAGAGTTATTGAACATAGAGGCCATGTTGGATATTAACTGTGCTGCAACACATGGTAAGATAAAAGAAATGATTGCAGAAATGCGCAGGGATTCGGATAATTGGACACAGACAATGATAAAGGAGATGCGAGCAGAAACGCGGGAGGTGATTGCAGAAATCCGGACAGAACATGAGTAATGTATGGGGAAATTGAGTGAGCGATGGGAGTGAGACCAAATCCGGGCTGAGGCTGAAAGGCAAGTAGAAAGCGTAGCAATCGACAGGTCCATCGAGCAGGTTACTGCAAATCAGAATGAGTTACAGAACCAAGTAGACAGTTTTGCCACTGAAGTTGAAACAAAAGTCGAGTTAGTTAGGACCCAGGATCACAGCATGACGCTTGAAAATGCTATAGTGAAATGTCAGGGTGCGATTGCACAACAAGAATAGAGGGTTAACGATTTAAGAACAGAGTTTTCAAGTGGGTTAAAACATTGTGAAATGCAAATAATGATGAGAACGGTGCCAGGGAAGGTCAGTTTCAGCTGGCTTTGAACACCATGGGGAAGAGACTGGCAAGCATGAGAAAAAGTTGTGTGAGTATCAAGACAGAAATGTTACTGATAATTGTGGTGATGCTCAGGTCATCCGGTTGGGACAGCTATGCAAATACCGTGATATACCGAAGTTCAGAGGGGATAAACAGGCGCATCCTAAAAAAACATATTAAGAGACTGAAAGAGTTTATAGAAATCAATTATTGTAATCGGGGGGAAGGGGGGAGCAGATTTTAATAGCAAAAAGGTCAATTTCGGGTAAATGTGAGAATTGACTTCAGCTGTACGAGGGCAGCATCACTAGTAATGCAGAGTTCTTAAAAGAGTACTGGGATGCGAGAAGACAGGGGAGCGACAGGGCGGAGCTGTACCGAGGGCAGTGCCGAATAGGAGAGTTGGAGATCCATCTTAGCCATGTTGTTGAGCGATCTAAGTTTTATGATCACCCATTGGAGGAGGCAGATGTGGTCATGCTAGTCTACTAACAGACGCCTCCTACAGTTCAGATTATGTTAGTAGGCAAAGAAATCAACACGGTTGAACAGTTGAGGAAGATTATGTGAGAAATGGATCATATAGGTGAGGTGGAAGGTGAAGTCTGTAGGGGTCACTATGATACACGTACACAACATGGTCATTCACATTTTTACACACGTCACGAGATGCGGGGATATGTGGATGAAGGGCGTTATCACCGTGGGAATGAACAGGGTGAGTCGGGTGATATGCATACGGAGATGGGGGTCGCAAACAATGCAGCATCAGCTTCATGTGACACGACAGAGAACATAAACAGTGGACAGGGGAACAACACACAGGGACAGGGCAGAGGTCGGCCAGGTCAAAATCATGTGAACCATACTGGGAACTGCGTTTCGGGAAACGGGGTAGGTCGTACAGATTAAGTGGCCAGGCTGGATCGGCAGACACACACCGCCAAATGCGGTTGGCCGCTACCATTTTCACAAATGAGAGAGAGTTTTTGCTGGAGCAGATGGAGCAAGGCGAGCACTGCAGTGTTGTGCCGGAATTGTTATGCAAGTTGGAAGACAGGGATGCTGTCGTCCTATTTGATTCTGGCATCTCTCAGCAGTTTTTTGACCACTTGAGTCAAGGGGATACTGTCCTTCCCACTTTGCCTGTGCCACAGCTGACTGTCATTGGTGCTACAAAGGGAAAAAGCAAAAAGGTCAACAAACAGACTTTCCTGAAACTGACATTTAATGGTACTGAGTACGAGGCTGTATGTCTCGTCATCCTGCAGTTAACCAGGGACTTTATCATCGGGACTGACTTTATGCAGACCCACAGTGTGGTAGTGAGCTTTGTTGAGGGGACTGTCAGCCTTGGGGGCAACTCTGTTCCTATGCTAAGGCATGCCGATAATTCAAGCCAACTGACAGTGTCCCTCCATCTTGACTGTATTGATGAAACAGAGTTAAGTGAAGCGGGGGATACTCTGGCTTGGGTTGTTGGTGGACGAGAAGTGGTAGTGAACTTTGTTAGTGTCAACAGTGCAGAAGATGGGGAGGCTACACTGAATGATGTGTTACGGGAGTGTCAGGCAGGCAGTTGTGAAGAACAGGGAGCAGTGAGGGCTTTACTGTGCAGGTATCGTGATGTATTTTCTGACAAGCCTGGGTTGACCACCCAGCACATTGCCAGAATCCCTGTCACCGACGACACACTTACCCTATTTCTTGGGTATGTACGGAGGAGGTTGAAAGGCAAGTCAATGATATGGAATGACATGGAATTATTGAAAAGGGAATCAGCCCATTTGTGAATCCGTTGGTCTGTGTGCACAAGCGAGGGCCTGCATTGATGCTCGCGGAATAAATGTAAGGATTCGGCCTGATCGCCAGTCTCCTGTCGAACCGGACGATCTGTTCTCTGTGTTTCAGGGTACCAGATTTATCAGTACGACCAATTTTGTAAAGGGGGTTTTGGCAAATTCCCCTCCACCCTGATGACAGGAGATTTACTGCCTTCCTATACAAGGGTAGAATTTATCAATTTTGTGTCCTCCCATTTGGCCTAACAGCGTCGGAGAATTCTGCCAGGCCGTGGATGCCTCCTTGGAGCCGGAGATCAGTTCTGTTGTACAGATGTACGTGGATGACCTGTTGGTTGTGAGGGTTTCGACGAACACATTGAACACTTGCAGAGGTTGTTCGAAAGGCTAAGAACTGTGGGTTTGAAGTTAAACCTAAGTAAGTCAAAGTTCTTAACAAGCCGAGGTGAATTTCTTTGGGTTTGTCTTAGATGCCCAGAACATTAGGCCCGATCCCGGTCTCATCTATGATTTTCCTGTACCTCATAACGTGAAGGGACTAAGGAGTTTCTTGGGTACCTGCAACTTTTACTGCCGATTCGCTGAGGAGTTCTCCACAGAGGTGGTTCCACTCTTGGAACTCTTAAAGAAAAACAAGGTTTGGGCCTGGACGAATGAGTGTCAAGTCAGTTTTGAGGCAGCTAAGATGTTGTTCACGAGTAAGTTTATTGTGTATCATCCTGACTTTGGCAACACTTTCTTTGTAAGCACGGATGCATCGGGCTATGGACTAGGGGTTAAGTTGTTCCAGTATGGATTTGATGGTGAGTATATACCAACACTGTTTATGACAGTACAAAACTTCAAGGCTGTACTGCTAGGGCACATAAACCAATCAACACCTTAATGCAAATCGCCAATATGTACTGGCATTGCCTTTCAATATCTTCTTGTAAAAACTGTATTAATTAGTGCAGGCGTATCAATCGCACCTCCTCTTCTGTCTTCAGCATATGCATTTGGCACTGGAACAAAACCAGGTACCAGGATTTCATCTTCCAAGTTAACTTCTGGATCGTCTGGGGCATTTGGAACACCTCCCATGCGTGCTATGTTATGTAGCACCACTGTAGCACATACTATTGGTGGCACTCTGCCAATATGTACTTGCAAGTATTTGCTAAGACATGGAAATCGCCTCTTCAGAACTCCAAAGGCTCTTTCAATCGGGTTACGAGTCTTAATGTGGGCACGGTCGTACCTTTGTTCAGCAGGTGTGTGTAGGTTGAGTAAAGGAGTGTGGAGGTAACTACGACATGGATACCCATTGTCACCCAACAAGAAACAGTCAGGAAAGGCCCTAGTTTCAAATCCTGCTCTCGCATCACTACTATTAAATATAGTACTATCATGTGTCGAACCCAGCCACCTAGCCACTAAATTCATGAAAACCAAGTTAGAATCACAAATCGCTTGGACAGAGAGAAGAACTGCTCCCTGTTTCGAAATAGTTCTGAATTTTCCCCACCAGGAGATTTTACAGGGACATGGGTACAATCTAGAGCACCTAAAACTTTGGGATATCCTGCAATTTCATGGAAAGTCCTGTATCACATTGCCTATCTCCTGCTTGGTTGATGGCATTTTAACAAATTCGGGACACAATCTTACAAGGAATTAAGTTACTCGACAAGCTGTTGATTCGTTTACCCCGACAAAGTCTCCACAATCTGTTAAAAATGCACCAGTAGCATAAAACCGGAGAGTGAGTAATTACTGACTCAATGCTGATACTGACTTATTCCGGTTAGTTTTAGGCACAATGCCATTCTAAATTCTTGCCAATACTTGCAAAACAGTCTCATTCGGGAGGCGAAAATGCTTGAAAAATTCATTACCATTGTACTTTTAGAACATGTCGATTCGTGGGTAGAACGACCTGGGCGAACATTATTATTATTATTATTATGCAATGACACAAAATCTTAGAACACATCCTGGTTTCCTTCAAAGTCAGATAAATCTGACATAGAATTAAAAACGAAACTCAATAACAAAACATATTTGTATCGCACCTTAACAAAAAAAAAAAAATTACAACCTTAGACATGGAGAAACACCTGTTTCTGTCAAAATTTCTCACGATTTTCGTAATTATTTAACAGAAACATCTCGAATCCAAATTTTAAACTCATAACATCAAATAACCTCAACTGAAACTATGAGTACAACAGAACACAAGACAATCGACCATAGATCATTACAGTTGAACCACGAAAAATGGTGGTTCACATTCAAGTCAACTTTGACAAAAGATCAGCTGTGTTTTTGTTTTATACAAGCCATTTTTGTGTGATCGTTAATCACTGAGCACTTTGAACTCCAATCACAAGATGAACTATCTTTATACAAGTGGCCCTAGAACTAGTCACTTGAATGGTCAGAGTCGTCAGCAACTGATGGCTGTCTTTCTCAACAGGATAAGTTGTCATGGTTTCAACACACTTAGACAGAAAGTCGACAAACTTTAGTTTCACACGAGCAAGTTTCTTCATCACAACAAATGTATGCAGCCATCATGAACAAATGGAAGCCTATTTTTTTTGGTCCACTTTATTGTTTTGCGGGCCATCGGATAATATTTCACCATTTGGTCCAGATGGTCCACACCCTTCATATATGCATTGTAGCTGATAATCTCAGGTTTGCGACACACTTCACTGACAGATCACTTTTTTATTTTTTAGATTTTACGTCAACCATCCTTGCTGGGGGCATTGTAGATGTAAGCTTTACAACTCTCCTGTCCTTCCAAAAAACAATTCTTAACATCGCCATCACGACGGAAAGCAACTTTTACCTTTTCAAGATCTTTGGCACAAGTCGTGAGTTCCTTTGGAGCTCCATGGTTCTGGCGAAGCGTGCCACGAGTGTGTGTGTGTGTTGGCAGCCAACAATTTTTTGTTGAGACTGTCGCCGTGTGCCTGTCTAGGAGTGCGTAATTATTAATTATTACGTGTCGTGGGTGGTGGATAGGCACCACCTGGACATGAACCGGCCCAGGTCAGTAGAGCATGAGTCGGGGCGTGTGACGTTCGTGGCGGTCCCTAGACGAGGCGGCGATGAAAGAAAGGGAAAAACAATTGGTGTTGGTGATAGCTGAAAACGTTTAAGCACTTACTCTGTTGACTCTGAGATGTTAGCGGAGTAGGAAATAGGATACTACTGAAATGATGTAGGCGACTCTCAGGGCGTCAGGTTAGTGTAACTTACTTATTATGCTGGCACAAGTTATTACACACAGGGTTGCTGAGCAGACTACAGTATTCTAGCAGGGAGCTACAAGGATGGAGTGATACGCTCCGGTGTGAGTGCGTGAGGAAAAGGCGCAAGTCTCTTTGCGTGCACATGGCTCTCGTGGTTGCGCTAGGCGGCAGCGTTCACAGTTACTAGCACTATTCTATTTTTACGTTGATTGAGGGAGAAAGCCCGTCCCTTTAATGTTACGTTAAAGTGTCTGGCCCACGTGGCGGGAATTGCAGACTAACACTTGCACAATTCAGGACATTAAAATTATACTCCCCGCGGGGACGTGAAAACGATTAAATAAAAGATGTTCCGATAAAATTAAAGAAAAGACTTACAGCCCCATCGATATTGGTTGATTCAGGATTGTAGTTCTGCCCCGCGGGAAGGAGCTCGCCACACACACGTCTACACTGGACAACGTCTGGAGGTTCACTGTCATGGCCACCGGAAAACCGGGGGTTACACACTACTTAGCAACTAATGCTCAGCAACCACCCTCTTAAAAATATAGCAAGACATACATTACAAATCACTGAGAACAATTATTTTGTTTATTATGCATGCAGAATTCTGTTTATGCCTATTCTTATATCATATTTAAACACTCAACTGGCTAGTTTGGCCAGACGTTCGTGACGTCAACTGCCAAGTGACCGCTCATAGAGGTAGCGGTGTGGGTGAGGGGGGGGGGAGAAGTTGTCGCTGGACACTATTATGACACACTACGGGGTGGATTCCACTCGCCGGGTAACTTCGACTTGTACGACAACTGAACTGCCCTTGTGGCCGGCTATTGTACGTCGGTGCCATTGTGCGTGCTGGGAAGCGGGCCCCAGGTGTACGGCCTTGTCGTGTGTTGGCGTTTGGGCTCCCGCAGTACGATGACAAGACTAACATTGTTGTTGTAATTGTACATAAAAGACAATAACCTTTGCATTTCAGCTCACTCAAAAGATCAAACACTGTGTCAGAAATGGTTTGCTATCTCCTGCATACACCTGAAATGAATAGTAATATCCACTGACAGCCTCACATAAATTATAAAGTTTTATGCCCTATTTGTCTGGCTTGTTTGGCATGAAAACTCGGAACTTGGCCCTACCTTGCCAAGGAACCATGCCTTCATCAAGTGAAAGCATCTTTGTGGGTGTGTAGACAGCAGAAAACGTGTTGACAAAGTGGTCAATAATTGGTTGAATTTTTCAAACTTAATTTGTTTGGGTCAACAGAACTGTTGTAGCTGAAATGGAGGAACTTAAGAATTTCGAGAAACCTGTTTGTTTCTGCTCATTATCGTACTGAAAAAGGAAGTGTGGTAAATTTATCTAGTCGTCCCGTCAGTTTCAATTTTTGCGCTTGCTCCATCAACAGCAACAAATCTAAAAATTGCCACATTTCTAAGTATGTAACTGGTTTCCAATTTGCAAATGAAGGTTTGAGGTGTTTTGACGCTGTTGATCATAATAGGAATTTGTTTCATGCCCTAGAATGTTAATCAACTCGTCAGTAGGGTTCTGAAGCTTCGGAAATAAACCGAAAAAATTGGGGGGGGGAGGGGGGGGAGGGAACGGGGAAATTTTTTTTCCCTTTGATGTGAAAATGGGAAAATCTGGATTTTTTTCATCAAGGTGAAAAATTACAGAAAATTGAAAAAAAATTGCAATAAAAATGACTATACAGTTTCTGAATTACAAATCTGGATGGTATTTGTATTTACATAGTACCCTACTACCAGAACGAAATAACCAGTAAATGTAACATAAAACTTGGTAGAGAAAAATATACAATATGCACATGAACTAACCAGAAATAGTCATTATACACATTCATACCCAACTTACAATCTCTTTCAGGAAAACAGTTTCAGTTACAACTGACACTATTGGTACGAGACACGACTGATTTATAGACTGAATTGATGGCTATGAGGGTGGGCACCAGAGATACTCCGAAGTATCACACTTCCAGACTATTATCCGAGGGGGGTGGGGGGTTCTGGTTGCGAGCCTAGTGATCGTCTTGTTCCAGGTGTGATGATGGTTTAGTTTTACTTATCTGACATGCACTTTCCCTTTGCACAATGATTTATTATGTACTGAATACAGTGTGCCTGAATTAATTTTATGATACGTCAGTCCAATGTATTGTGACATTTGTTACACTAATATACTTATAAAATAAAAATATATATATATATATATATATATATATATATATATATATATATATATAGGTACTGGATTTGGGAGCTAACTGGCACACTTAAAAGTTACCACTTTTTGTTCTCGATAAATTCTTTGGTTTTAATATGTTGTTAGTTTGATAATATTGTAGTCGGGTATAATACAAAAGTTTTAGATTTCACGCATGAAATCGTGTTAATTAATGGTCTCTTGAAGTATTGCTCTTTCATATAAATTCTAGTCAATCTAATTTTTTTGTGTTTTAAAGTGTTGTCTTTTTTCTGAAAGAACTTTTTAAAGTGTGCGCCTATGGGTAAAGTATTCGGGCAGCGCACGATGTCAAGACCGTAAGACTATGGAGGGGAGTGAGGGGAGAGGGACGGCCGACACAGCTGGTGGCGGGTGAGAGAAGTGGGGAGGGGAAGGCAGAGTATTTTGACCGGACCGGAGCTGGGTGGACTCTGACATGGACTGAGGAGGAGTGAACTACAAAAAGATATCGACAAGGCGTGCCCTGTATTTACTACAATTTACGGGTAGTAACTTTATGAAATTTGTGTCCAGGGTAGCAGTGGATACCCTGGGGTTTTTCCGAAGCATATGGAAGTATCAGCCCAGCACTGTTGGAGGTGCACGGAATCGCCTAATGCTACGATTTGACTGCGAGTCTGTGAGGATTTCCAGGAAAGGAAATTGGCACTGCTTTGTCGTGTTTGTCATCGGAAAACTGTGAGTTCTGTCTGTTCTTATATTTCTGATCCTTTAAGAAGAAATTGCCATAATTTAGTGGATTTGGCAACTCATCATTTAAACTCTACATACATCACCGATTTATGAGCTCTCAGTACTTCAAGTCATTTACACGTTTTTCGGCTGGCCCCCCTCTCATTTACACGAATTAGAGACAAATGCGATTGGACCTGTAATGTGATTGCGAAAGAAAATAACTACCAAATATTTTCTTTGGGTTTTGATTGTACAGTGGAATTCCGTTACTACAAGAGTTCGTAACAGCACAAAAAATTGTCGTAATTACGAGTTGTCGTAAGAACCGAAAGTTTATATAAATATGCAATTTTCTAGGTTATTGACGTATGTGAGATAGGAATAAAAACAGTACGGCTTACCTTGGCTAGTATCTCTGCTATTATAAAACAAGGCTGCCAAAAACAACAGGCATGTGTTTATTAGGCGTAACATTAAATAATTTTATTTATTTCATGATCTCCATTAGCTTTTTGTTACCATTTTCACTCGTTACAGCACAGCAAAATGTAATGTAAACAAAACAAAAATGGACATCTAGCGAGGCGGCAACTAAAACGAACCGTACTGCCAGCTCACGTGTGATTGGCTGAAACGAACAACGCTGCACCAATAAGATCTTATGACTGAACTAACAAATGACGCGCGGCTGTTCCATATTACCCACTTTGTGAAGTATTCAAGGCGACAATAATGGTTTTTAGTATGAGTAGTTTATTTATCAATTCCAATATAAAATTTGCTAAAATGAAAACCTATTGTTAAGAAATCATAACACGTAACGTATAAAAACACGACACCAGAAGTTTATGAACTTACTCGGGTTATGCTGGGTAGTGTAAAACTTCAACTCCAGGCATTCAAAAAGTGATCCAAATGAAGTTTGCTTTTGATGCTTTGCCATGATCGGACAAATTTAACGTGGTCTACAAATAACTCTAGCAGGTTAAGTTACGTAAATGTAACTTTTAAACTTCTTGCAGCATAACATACACAATAAAAAAAAATAATAATAGTGAGTTTGAAACTGATTCTGCATTGCTGTGTACTCAGTCCACGGGCCACTTCCGCTTTTGCGCTGTGCCTGTGGCTGAGCCAAGATGGCGTCCATAACAATTGAAGTCGAGCAAGTCACGGCAGCGTTGCCAGGTGTAACTGCAATTCCACCGTTGCCACGTCTCACGTTGTTCGCTCTGCCACGCTAAGCCGATGAACGATGATTATCATGTGTGCTTTGTTTACTTATAATTTTAAAAAAAATCACTTTGCGCGATATGTTGATTGTTGCTCGTGAATCTCTCGTATCTACGAAAGTGTTCATGACGATACCACTCGTAAATACCGATCATTTATACAGTAAACTGCATACACAAACTGACGGTGCATTACAAAACACTCGTAATTACGAACGTCTCGTAATATCCCG
>PNEQ01033287.1:0-36759 GCA_003012365.1 Medauroidea extradentata
ACCGGCGCCACTTGTCTGGCCACCCCGTAGCCCCGATCTCACAACATGTGACAATTCACTCTGGGGGTTCATCAAAGACATTGTTGCTGAGCAGCGGTATGCAAATGTTGTTGATTTGAAGGCGGCCGTGAGGCAGGCATTTCAAAGGGTCACTCCAGCGATGCTGCGAAAAATGTCGCACAGAACGTGGCGCCGAATTGTTTTGTGTTCTGAGAATGACGGGATGCAAACAGAAATTGCGGATAGTTACAGACATAACTATAGTGTATGTATTGGTGGTACTGTGTATTGGTCCAACAGGTTCACCATTTAACATGTTAAACGGGGGGTAACGGGACTTTGTGCCCACTCTTTAGATACGGCCCTAAATCTTTAATGCTTAATTTACCCCGAACGGACTATATCACTCCCCACATACTAACATTATTCCAGTTTGGATATTATAGATAAAAAAAATATCCTGACTTCGTAAAAGAGTGTCGTCCTACAAAAATAAAACTGCATTTTTCTCAGCAACGCATCAAACTAGAATTTGAAAATTTATGATGATTTTTTGTAATTAAAAAATTTTTACACACAATTTTATCACAAGTGACATTAGGTCTTGACCTACTGATATGGAACAATATTCAAGTGACTGTATCAGTGCAGACGGAGGGTACAGCTTTCCTTAAAGCGTAATGCGTTCTCCATTCATAGTTATGTTATTTATTTTTACATTTTATTCCAATGTTTCCTTAAGTTAAGCTCTATACATAAGATGTTCGTTATGACTTCAATCACGAAGCAGCATTGCACTTACACATAAGAAATAAATTTCCATGAGAACAATAGTATATATTATTTTTTCTGCCCATCCAAAAAATTTAAATAGTATTATCATAAGATACTTCCACTATAGGTTGTTCAGAGCACTTTTAAGTGCCCTCCTAAAATGTTACTTTCAGCAATTCCTAACTTAGCGCAAGTTCCTATGATAAATTTTGCTTTGTAACTTGAAAACAAAATGCATTAACGTCATTTGAATCAGAAGTTTACGTCTGAGAAGGCAACAAAAACAATTTCATCAAAGTTTAATATTCCACTTCACCTTCATGGCTAGTCTATCACAGTTTACTCGACCTGGAGAACATTTTTCATCAAGCACGAGCAACCATTGTAAACTAAGTTACCTAAACTGTGTTTCTTAAAAAAAAAATATACTTTTTTGAAACAGATATGTGATGTCTTAGTTAGCAAACATAAGGTAATTATTGCTATGTGTCAAAAATCAAGAAAATATGGTTTCACAGCTTCATGCAGATTTACAATAGCATTACACCTACAGTTACAGTTTCTTAATATCACTGTTCGTTTTCGAGCCAACTGTGACAGAAAATTTATTTATTCTCCTTTGTTCAGTGCCTGCAATGCCACACTATGTCGTTCAGCCATCTTCCTCCAGGCGGCAGGACCGAGAGAGGTACGGTTTCCCCCACCACTGCCAGCTACACAGTCGTACCACCCCTCCCTTCCCGCTAGCCACTCCCTCCCTCCCCTTACCAATTTCCACTAACACGTATCGTCAACCTCCGGCTACCGAATCTTCCAAACTATCTAGTCGAAAACTGTGTTTAAACATATGTGAATTAGAAGTTGAAAATGCATCGATCGCCTGTGTCCAAGGCCTTGGGGTAGTTCTACTTACGTTGCGGTAAGTGGCGGGGAGATCAGCCGGACGAGGGGAAATGCTCCGTTTCGGCATGGGATGAGGGTGAGACAGAGACAGAAAACCAGATGATTGGCTCGTCGCTGCTGTGAAGTAAAATCTTAAGCTTGTGGCAAAGGCCTTTAAAATTACTGGCATTACTGTGAAGTGACTATAGAGTAATTCGTGTATAGCAAAGGGCAATACTCCAGCATTTTCGACAAGTTCTTAGTGCAGCAAATTTTCACTTAGTGTAGTGCTATGTTCTTAAAGCGTCTACCCTAATAAAGTAAAAATACGTTGACAAGGGTAGTTATATCCAAACCAAATTTAGGAATCTTGATTCGTATGGGTAAGTTTTTTATCACATTCCATCGAATTTGCAGCCGTTTACAACTTATAAATATACAAGAGAATGTTGTCTTTTATTAAAAACAAACGGAGCATAATAAACGGCATAATCGTGCTGTTTGCAGGTATAGTTGTAAAATCATTTCGTGACGCGTAGCGTCAACTAATTTTATTGCATGTGGTAATTTTTAATACGTCATTACCTAGCGTGGTAAGTCGTGTAAATTACGCAGTAAGTTTCTTGTTCAGAGCCCATGTAAAAATAGTTTGCCTGACATACGGAGTATTGTCCACATCTTCCAACTCTGCACACTTTCTCCCTCCCCCGCTGAAGACGGCGGAAGTTGCAGTCGGCATCGCCTCCACTGTCCCAGGGCGTGTGGCCCTAGTTCCCTCGGGCATCGACTTACTACAATATTAAGGGTATTACACACTTACCGCATGCGACCCTCCTCTCTCGGAACTAGAGGCCCTCTAAATCCCTTTCCGCCCGACCGCCCCCTTGAACGCGCCGGCATAGGTCCCCGCCTCCTAACTGCTAACTCCTCGACCAATCCCGGGCCTCTCCCCCCATTCTATTTGTTTTATATGTTGTGATTTTCCAGATTGGGTAGGAGGAGAAGGACATTCGCCTCGTCCCCTTCCTGCAGTAAGCCAGGCGGGACAGCCCATGCGTCCCCTGACAGGTAGAGGGGAGCGCTCGCCTCGCAGCATCCACGCTGCACCCACGCCAATAAATATCCCACATTTCACTACTCACACCGCTGCCTGCCAGGAAATAACCAGGAAATTGCCTCGCGAAAACATATTTTCGATTGATGGCTTCTGACCCTCCTGCGCTGCTAGGATTACACAAATAAATTGCGAACTTTCTCACGTGTATCTTCCGACGAGAGAGCGCACGTAGATGTTCCAACCAGGGTGTACACTCTCTGCATGGGCCTAGTCCCACAGGATTTCTCTGGTAAAAACACTTCCTGCGCGAGCCACATACTTCTGTGGAAGACTACCATGATCAGGAATGTATTTAGTTTCCAATGGACGAACCTCAGCGAAGGGAGCTGCCTACCTCAGAGACACAGCGGGAGCAAGCATATGGTTTTACATGTTAACACGTGTTCGATGTCGCTCAGTGCCTGTTGAAGCTATATATACGTCATCACTGACTTTTTAATCAATCACGATGCCGTGCACTTCGCTGAAGCTATATCACAAAAGGTGTGTGAGCCCGACCGAATATAATTTAACACGTAAAACCCTATTCTTACTGCCGCCAGAGCTCTGAGGTAGTTTTATTTATTTATTTCTATATTTTTTATTGCCAACAGCTAAATACGTCCAACGATAATCAAACATCTAAAACACCATAATTAAAAAATACTCAATAATAAAGACAACACGAAAGTTGTAAAAGATTCAAGAACAGCACAAACACAAAGTGTGCCAAACTCCCGACACAGGATACAAACAACAAAATCGCCTACGGCGGTGAATACTGAAGAACTAGCTCTGGTGTAGGCATCGCCCTTAAGGGCTTGTTCCTTGGTTTTTCAGTGATTTCGAAAAAAAATTGTATTGCTACCTAATACTCATATCAAAATTTAGCTCCACAGTTTTGACATTAATATGTCACGTAGCTGAATTTTGTGTAGCAATGTACTGAACAGTTCTTTAGATTTCGTCACCCAAAGTACCAAGTTTTTTGTAGTGGAAATAAGCCATAATAAAGCAATTTTTTGCAAACGAATGGTATATTATTTTTCAAAACGATTTCACAGTATTGTGCATTGTGCGACTGTACATTATATTGATTTTTTTCAAAGCTTTTGGTTAAAAAATGTTTGAGTTATTGGTTCCAGTCTGAGAAAAACTAAGGAACAAGCTGCTGTTCCAGTAAACACACGGTTGGTTCCTAATGACCAGAATACCTCAGCAACGGTGATTTCCAGAGTCTTCGACAAATTACGAAAGTACGAATACACCACTAGGTGGCAATATTACGTCAGTAACACAGAACCGACTAACGAAATACGCAGAATATTATTCACGTGAATACAAGACGCCCTATAATCATTAGACGGAAATTTTCTGTTTTATGTACATATACACACAACACACACACACCTCAACACATGCGCATGATTTAAGAATGGTTAAGTTAACAGAAAACAAATGTCTACATGATTACGATGTTGTTGAAATGTCGTGCCTGTGACGAGAAAGCTGGACCCAATCCTCAACTTGACTAACTACGTTTGCTAGTAGCCAATATGAGTGTATTATTCGAGGCAAGCAATTACTTTGTCCCTCTGCACATACTTCATTGTAGTAGAATGTTATTAATATGAGAAAACAAACATAATGCAAATATTTAAACGACAAAACATATACAAAACAAAACAAAAAACAAGTGTCATGTTTTGTCAGGATTAAGTAAAGCATAACATCGATAAGAAATATATATGCTACACATTTGTTGGAATGTAACATTACTTGTTGTATTTGTTCGAGTCTAGCGCTTTGTACTGGACTGTGGGTGACTGACAAGCAGCATGAAGCCGCAATGACTAGAGACAGGACAATTACGCGAATTCAATGACCTGCACGTTAGAATCAACTACCCTATCCTATGCTT
Organism: Medauroidea extradentata; assembly: GCA_003012365.1. Lineage (NCBI taxonomy): Eukaryota > Metazoa > Arthropoda > Insecta > Phasmatodea > Phasmatidae > Medauroidea > Medauroidea extradentata. Next base: position 4,674 of record PNEQ01033287.1, read on the forward strand.
ACTCGAGCCCCGACAATTTGTCAACTAGCTGCATAGCAATAACGTATGCTCGGATAAATTAATCAGGTGAGGTGAGAGGGTACGGCCCTTTAACAACGAGGTATTAAGAGCCGGTGAGGGTGAAGGGGCAACACGACAACCATGCAGGAGCCGGAATTCGAACACAGAACCTCTCGCACCGGAGACCGGCGGCTGACCGACTACGCTACGGAGGGCGTTCAAATCAATTAGATTATCACCACACTTGTATAATTGGTTCTCAGATAAAATTCTGACATTAGCACTTTGTATACTCGAAGATTTCACTGTGAATAGAACTATAAAAACTGTATAGGAACGCGTGGCAACACTCGCATCTGAAATGTAAACACCCGTGTAAATACATGACGTAACAAGAATACCTCAATGTTTGTGAATTCGTTGTGCAAAGTGCATCAAGGTTTCAGTTTAATTTAAGAAGCAGCATAGATGTTTGTAGTTTTTTGTCAGAATACACGAATCACAACAGAGCTATTTCGTCTCGATTCCCGGCGGGGTCGTCCCAAGTTTCGCATGCAGAAAACGTAGCGGACATTGCCGATAGCCGACGGACTTTTTCAGGGATATCCTGTTTCCTTGTCCTTGCATTCAGTTGCTCCTCCTCTCTCATACAATTTCACTTCATGAATTGTCCAGGCGAGAAGTGTGTGTCCGGGTAGATATGCCTGCCATGCCTTCAACCTGACCTTCTCTCATGCATGTTAACTGTCTGAAGTAAAGAACTGCGTGGATTTCAATGTTACAGGTCTAACTGATAATTTTAACAAGCCGTTTTAAAAAATTGATTTGATCTACAATACAGATTAAAATAGCTTTACTTGTATCTCATAAAAACAACAGCCACGTTATGATTAAGGATTGCCAAAAGTGCTGTTTACTAACTTCAATGAAGGACTGAGCTTTGTACATTCGCAAAACGATGAGTTATGTATTTATATCAACTCTTACATACCTTGGAGTAAAAAAGAAAGTGCAAAATAAGTACTTTTTTGTTCAGGTTAGTGGATTATTGTAGTACCCTATAGTGTTTAATTGCATCCATTTACCATACTAACTGCAACAGAAAAGAGACAGAGACCGAGTTAATTGTCGTACGTAATCCAAAGAGGATATACGTGGGGGAGTGTTTCGCACAACGGACAACGGCCCAGTTTTGTAGGATCGTGCCTGAAGTAGCAGGTAAGCGCCTCTTCAGCCAACTCCGCGCGGGGTGCTGTGGGAACAATATTGTATGGTCATTGTCGGATGTAGAACCTGGAGAGCCCCGCTAACAGAATATCTCAGAGGAATGAGAGAGGGAAAAGGGAGTTGTTTCGCGAATGGTGGCCACCAAACCACGCTGCCTTGCTCCACGGCAACTTCGCGCCGGGCGAAATAACAACGACAACAAAGGCCGCTCGCGAAGAAAACACACGCGCACATACACAAGCGCTGAAGAATGGCGGGATGAAAGCGAGGGTTGCTGGCAAGATGGGAAAGCCTCTGGAAGGGGTGGTTGGGGGTGGGATCCAAGTTGCGACTTCTAACGCAGCGCAGCGGGATGGGAAGTGGGTTGGGGGGGGGGAGGTTGGGGAGAGGACCCTCCACGGCGTAATAAATGAACCTTCTCGAACGTCGCATTACCCGGAGGCCTGCTCCGGCGTCCCCCCTCGAGTTCCTCGCGTCGCAGTCTCAATGGCGGCATTATGAGCGCCGTGTTATGAGGCTTATTGTTCCCCGGGCCACCCCTGCGGAGGAGAGAGGAGGCTGGATCCACCTGCTGGCAGTCTGCTCGAGGGCAAGGCCCCCGTACAAAGACCGGGCCGCGGAGATCTCATGCCTTCTTCTCCCGGAGACAACCCCCACGACGCCTTCCTACCCCACACCTTACAAGCAATCCCTCCCCCAACCCTTACTCATCTTCAGCAGCTTGATCCATGTAAAGAAATATACACCGCCGAGGAGGAAAAGAAAGTGCCTCGCTTGAGACCTCATAAATCCCCTTACCAACATTATGCTTGATGTTTTATTTAATCCTGGAGCAACATTATTAATATTTTTAATAATAAACCGTCATTATTTGGCGCAGTCAATAATATTATCCTTATATTACACTGCACAACTATCAAAATAAAAATAAATTTCAATAATAAAAGAACACAAATTATTAAAAAAAAAAAACGTATCGTAGTTCATACTAAATATGATCAGGCACTCAAAACTGAGTTATAACAGCAGAATATTAAACGTGTTAGAAACACTGAAATGTTTCAAGACCGAGGCAAGTAAATAAAACAACACTACAATAACTATAAACAGATGCACACATAAATATGATAATATTAGTCAGACGTTTTTCATTCGTATTTGCAACGTAATCATTGTAATATAAGTACAAAACATTAATAATTACGAATTCTTAGGGCAATGAACAGTCTTAAAACTGCTGCGAATTATTTCAAATTATCATGAGTTAGAAAATTTTGAACATTTTTTTTTCTGCTTCAACTTCGGCACTCCAGAGATGACTTCGTTGAAACGGTTGTCATAACAGCTCAATAGCATCATAAATTACACCTCCTGTGGCTGCGAAAAATATTTTATATCTTGACTTTACACATAATAATAGGTAAACAAACAACATTACTTGTATAGTAACAATCCAAATGATGTGCATAAAAATTTATTTGGACTACACTGTCGTGTACTTGGCTCATTATACTGGTATGATAGATGATTTAAAAAATTTTATAACTATGCAAGTCCTAGTGAAATTATTTAATTTTACTTGAGTATTTTACTCATTATTATTAAACCAAATGACACAACATGGTTGAAAGTAAATAACTATATTAGTCAATTAATAAACTAAACTTACTTATGTATAGAAATTTATTAATTATGAAATCTTTCGTTAGTTAAAAAAAAAGAGGCTTTAAATTTTAAAAAATACATTGATAGATGCTAAAATTTCTGAAGTTCTGTTGAAGGTTTTAAAACTTGTGCTACCATATTATGAAACAAATTCAGGATTATTTTTTGCTCAATGAACACTACGTTAATGCGTAACTACTGGAAACAAAGTGTCTACTTTATGTTTCCTTGATAATACTTTTGTTTATCTATTTCAGTGTCTAGTTTATACATTGACGGTGCTTGTTTTATCATCTGGGTTTCCTGGGAAGAGGTAGCGTTTCATAGTCATGCATATCCAGAAAATACAAATTTTGTTTAATCACTTTTCCATAGCAAGAATGGTGCACAGACACACAACTTTGCTCCGACAAGATAACAGAAGGCAGCATACATGAAAAACGATGTAAACATACATAAAATCTTATGACTTGAAAGTTCAACTTGACCAGGCCAATAAGCAGTGTGCGGAGCTTCGGCCGATACCAGTTTATTCAGAAATGGATCACAACACGTTTGTCTGATGCCTGCTTACGAATACTACAAGAACGCTGTACATTAAATGACTAATGCCATTGTTTGCACAAGCATAATAAACGGAATACCGGTTATCAATAAGCGTCGACTATGTCATCCAGTGTCCATTTTCTAGAACGCGGCCACAGACAAGTGATTCAATCATATAGACATTCACACACGTATTCACACGTGGTAATAACATTTTCGTTGAATAAATGTGAGCGTCCAACAGCTTCATGGAGTGGTACCGAAAGCTGTGGCACACAGGTAATGTGTTGAACTTGCATGCGGGAGGTAAGTATGGAGCATCGCCGGAATGAAGGAGCGGGGGAAACTGGAGATCCCCGAGAAAATCCGCCAACCAACGATATCGTCCGGCACGATGCCCACGTGCGAAAATCCGGGTGACGACCCCGCCGGGAATCGAACCTTGGTGGGAGGCGAATGGTCTGACCATTCGGTCACCGCGACACCGTGGTTTGCCGAAAGCGCGCTAGAGGAATACTGAGATGGTTTCTGGAAAATAAGCCGCGGGCAATTCCTGCCCAAGTTACTACTGTCGTGTCAAATTATTTCACCGTCTCTACTGACTTCGCTGTGGACAAGACATTTATTTATTTATTTTCTTAAATACGAACGAAATTCAGCACTATGGGCATTTTGCGATTTGCCGTGCGTATTTTAGACTACTTATAATTGAACACATTGGTGAGAACAAACAATAACATAAATAGTTTTTTACGTTCTAAAGAAATAATCTATAGCCTAATATATACAATTAAGCTGTTTCCATCAGTTGTGCATAGACAAATTTGAGTTTTTAATAGTGAAATATAGCGTATACAAGAGAAACCATTCACAAATAATGAGTAAAATACATTAGAATGCACTCCTGTAATTATTGTGTAGCTCCTACTCTGTTCTTTCTTTGGTTTTTATACTTTTTATACCATTATACCTTTTACCATTTCAGCTTATTTTCTTTGAGTAGTGGTGGTGGTGGTGGTGGTGGTAATTCGCATGTGATCAAACGGTTTGTAGTAATACAAACTGACCCGTATTTCACTCGAAGTTACATTTAGAGCTTATATGCATTACGTGTTTGGTATATCAGCCATTTTTATTCGTTGTCGATTTTTTTTTTAATGCGTACGAAAACATATTCTGTTTGTGATGAACAGGTTCTACACAAGAACGAGCACTGCAAAACTGTTAGTAAGTTAACATGAATGATTCTTGCCGATGCGGTACATGGTCGCTTTTCGAACTGACACTGTATTATCAATGCGCATGAAACATGGCGGACGACGGTAGTCCATTTTTCGTGTTCTCAATAAATAACACAGGGCTTTAATGACGCTACTGCCTAACAGTGAAACATGTACGCTAGATTTAGTTGCAGTAATATCTTTAAAATAATTACTCGAAGACAAGTACAGTAAATAATTTTCCTAATTACTATTTTTATTTATAAATTATGGCGAGAAATACCTATGAACCTTAAAAAAAGAAGAGAACAAAATTACATATTGCCTTGATAAAAAAACGCCCCCGAAGTATTAAACGTACGATAGTGAAATCACTAATATGTCAATGCCTTTTATGGTAAACTGAACGGTTCTGTAGTCCTGATTTTGTCCATTTGGCCTATTTTTCCGGTACTTGTTGATATTATCATATCAGCATACAATGTACACCGCACGCACGATCGCAATTACGCTAAGTTCAACCTTTTAGAACCTTGCTTGTCGGAAAACTTAAACTGAAAATATTACAATTAGTAGGCCTAATGAACTATTAATAATAATAAAAAAATTACAGATTTCAATTAATTCCTAGGTACTGAAGGTGAAATTTTCTGTGCAATTTGTCAACATGTGCAATTATAAAAGGTTGAACTTAGCATACTACTCATACTTACATTTGCCGCACTCAAAAGTTAACGACAAAAATCAACTTTTATTATTATTATTATTATTATTATTATTATTATTATTATTATTATTATTATCTGTTACGAGACGGTCATCATATGTGTAAATATTTCCTTCGACGGCCATAAAAAACTTACAGCTCGCTTTGCCGTCTGTGCGATATATTTATAAAGGCATGAATTGAAATATATATATACATAACCTCTTCCCTTCTACGAAAACAAAACGTGATTTGTTCAGTGCCTCTGATCACGACGTCGACAAAGGCGAGGTGCGCTGCTGAAGGTTGCTTGTTTGAGTTGAGACAGCCGGCGGGAAGAGCGGCAAATCAATCCATTCCACAGATTGACGACAAGAGGGTGTGCCGCCGTCCCTCCTACAACGTTTTCATCATCGCGCCGATATCGATCCCACAGTCGATTCCTCGTCCGAGGCCGAGAATGCGTGGCAGCTCGCGACAAGCACTGGGATTATGCTGGCAGTGAAGGGATGGCTCCGCGGCAGCAGGGGGGTGGCATCGTCGGAGATTGGCTCGCACACGGTACCTCGAGGGGTTGCGACGCCCTCTATTACGACCTAAACTCCACCCCCCTTCCTCTTCCGCCCACCTTACCCTAGGGCAGCGCTCGTAACGCGTGGGCTTATTAACCCCCCACGCCACTACCCCCAGGCAACAACCCTAGTCGTGAACGTGCTCTTCAAGTCAAACGAGGGGGCGACACATCGCGCACCCGTTCCTTGCGAGAGACGTTTTCTCCCCCTCCCCGTCCTTTTACTGCCGCGGCCCGCCACGCGATATACAGCATGCGCAAAACCCATTCTCGGAAACAACTTGTGGATGAGAAGATTTTTTTTCCTTTCCGTTATCCAGTCTTACCCTCCGAAGTGTTTCAGGCGCAGACTAGGGGGACATAAAAGCATCCCTTCATCCGCCAACACTCACTCGTCGCGACGTTACTCGACCACGGCGAGGCCATAACGCGCCCAATCCGGAAATAAACGACCTTGCATACTCTCCGTCCTCTTCCCCCTTCTCCTGAACTGGGGTGGGTTCTATAAAAAAACTGAGTTGTGGAAGGGGGGGGGGAGTTCAGAGATAGTTGGAAGGCAACACTGAGCGGAAGAGGTGGCTTGTCTCGATGGGTCTGCAAGCTCGTTCGTACTTCACATCACGTACACGTTTAAGAGTCGACTGTACGAGCAGGGATACAGTTTTGACCAGATCGTGTTGTTCGTGTAGACTCTTGCCCGTATGACTACAGTTCTTGGTTTGAGTCACGGTCGTAGAAGAACAGGTCTGGACACTCGCCTATCTAACAATGTATTTTGCTTGACCCCCTTGTTGTTTGGCTGTAGTTCGTTAAGTTACCGAGAATGTTGTACTTTTTGGCGCTGTTTTCCGGGCGGTCGGACTCAAACTCCGTGCATTTTTTTCCATTGTTAAATTTATAAAGTAAATAAAGATTGCTGGAGCCTTTTCTTAAATTTGTGAGCGAAGAAAGTATTTCATAAATTGATAAAAAATACGTTTTGATAAATTGTGTATCTTAGCGGAAAGGAAGTGGGCGGAGTTTACTCCGACCGCCGTAACATCAGCGCCAATAAAATACAATATTCTCGATAACTTGGCGAACTACAGCAAAACAACAAGGGGGTCAAATATCCAGGCGAGTGTCCAGACCTGTTCTTCTACGACCGTGGTTTGAGTGAAGCATCAACAACAGGAACAAAATCAAGAGAATCCTCGATGGCCGTTCTTCCTTGAGCGTTAACGTAAGATAAAAAAGTGGCAGGAGATACTATGGCCTAGCTCGGATTCAAAGAAGTTACCTCATTTTGATTGCTGTATTCTATAGATATGATTTAAAAAAGCGGTATAGGTGACTCTGGAACGTGCGTAAAGAATAACAGACTACCGTATTTATCCATGGACCACCAGATGGATCTGCAGTCAAACCAAAGCATCTATCGTTATGTTAGGTTGGTATTATTCCAGATGCAGCAGAACTAAAATTAGTTTATACAAGCCATTTTAATAGGCATTAAATACATATTTATAAGAAGCGTGCAATATTTTTAAAAACTTAGATGCACTATTTTTAAACGAGTGTTCTTTTAACATGTCAATATACTAAAGATACATTTAGCAGTTTCGTTTAAAAAGTACTCGTTACAACAACGCCCATGCGGTAGACAAAAAATTATCTTGACTTATGAATAGAGGTTCAAGAATAATTATATTTATTTATTCATCTCACCTATTGGATTTAGATAATAAATAATAATTTGCTCCTGAATATAGGGTTTATCAAACGGTATTGGATACCATAACAATACAACAATTATATAATATACAATTTTTAACATATTCAAATATATATATTAATTATTTTACGTATAGAATACGTATATCCTACTTTACCACACAAAAGTCAAATAGATTACCACATAAAAGTCAACATTACAACTACAACAATTTTCATACTACAGTTACAATTATAGTCCATCCCATATGAGAATTCCGTATTTTGAAAGCTGATGCTACCAACATTTATAACACGCACCAGAATAACATACAATTTAAAACAACCGGACGTGATCGTATTACCTGATGAAGCAGTAGTGACAGCCCTGAACAACAAATCAATTAACTTCCATCGCTGACGTTGAAAATAGTGTGTATTATACGTGAAAAGTAAGTAAGCTTTTAGGAGTAACCGTCATATAGTGACACGGCTCCGTAGCCAGCATTAGTCAGTTAACTATTTTATTCTATATAAATTGCGTCATTTCTGTAACTATTTTGAGTATTATGAGTGGTATGACTACGATAACATTTATATTAAATTTGTTCTAATTTCGAAGGTAGGCCCTACCACAAAAGGTAAGTTTTTTGCATAGTCTATTACTTGAAACATATACTGCTTTATGATCTGATAGTGCAGAACCAAATTGAAGGCGACAAGAAAATTATTGTAGCCTAATAATGATTGCATGCATATTATATTTTGCATTTTAGTTTAAAGACATTTGCTTTCATTGTCATATGCTCATGCAACTTCAGTTCGTTGTAACCAAATTCTATTAATTAAAATTTTTAGGTGTCAAGTGTAAATAAATAAACATAAGTAACAATTTCTACATAAGTTACCCATACATGTTTATTAATTTTTGGCAATGACCTTAAATGTTACAACAATTTTGAGCATACCTAGAAAAATATACGACAAATAATCTTAAATCTTGAATGATTATATTACCTTAACATCTGTAGGGTAAGCTATTCATTACTGTAAGATGAAATAATTTTCCATCAACATAGCCACCTAACTCTTGTTTTCAATACTGGCTGCACATTAATCTAACTAATTGTCTACTTGTCTGAGATCTAAAAATAACTAAAAGAAATTCACAACACATTTTGGATTTTATTGAAATTGTATACCTTAACTGACGACATGTTTTGATTATCAGCTGGAAAGCATATGGTGGCTGAAGGATACACAATGTGTTTGTTTACATAGTTCTACTGTCTTATGATCTGTCAAAAAATGGAATTCTTATACGGTATGGACTGTATAGTAAACAGAACACATAATAAACTAGTGGATACCATGATGGAGCATGCTGTGGCTGATACATCAGTATAATCAGAATGTCCTGTAGTATTTAACATTTTCTTGCGCTTTCCAGTGAATCAGCAAACCCAATAAATAAAACTTAAAATTGGATACATTTTATATACCAACTGATATTTTTTTCCTTAAGGATGACTCTTCACGCTTCATTAGGAAAAAAAAATACTCCGCCGGACTGTGAAAACAACGCAACATGAAGATAAAGTCTATTTCATGTAACTTGTCCGTATTTTGACATTTCTCTTCTGAGAAATGTGCGGGCAGTTCCATAGTTTGAAGCTTCAAACCTACCAGGCTTCCTGGAAAAGCACAGTCTCCGCAAACCTGTGTACCGACACGTTTCTCAGAAGTGAACTGTCAAAATACGGAACACTTACATGACACAAGACTATGACATACATCAGCCATGAAACAATACATACATTGCGAGAGAATACAGAAGTCTGCGCACATGAATTCGTGTTGGTACGTTTGTATTTGACCGAAAAAACCCAGTAGTGGCGCACACGCACCGACAAGTATACTATGCCGCATAAACACTAGATACATCACACGACACCAAGCAGACGTGCGGATTGATGAGAAGAATGCCTGGAAGGCGCAAAACACGTTGTGTTACACAGTCAACGGACTTCGTGAGAGGGTTCATATAGGTAGAAACCGCAGGGAAGTCGTATCGCTTTACACAATCTCAATGAGTGTGTGAACAGTCAGTGATTAGCAAAGTTATAAACTGCTCCACCCGCAATCACTCAAGACATTACACCATCGAAGGGTCAAAACAACTGAAAAACAAATAATATTAACTATGTTATTTTCGAACGAGGGGGCGAGTTACAAACTAAATAAGTTTTTTGGACAAACACCATTACAGTAAATTGTGTCTCATAGAAAACCAGAGAAAACATAGACAGACATACACAATTCCGCAAGGAATTTAGTCAGCGAGTTACAAGAAAATATATGAACACCAACGTGCACCCAGACTCTAAAAACGAACCAAGGAAAAATTTAATTGTTCCTAAAAACTGATTCCGTCAGTAAGTTCGAACCAAAAGACAAAAAAAAAAAATAATTACTACAACAAATATGCAAAACAAAACGAAAGTTAAAAAAAAAAAAAATCTGGGAGTAGACGACATAGCATAAACACAGACACCTTGAGGAAAGCGAACGAATGCAATAATGCAGTGACTGTGGAGAGTAAAACAATGTAAACACAGACGAACACAATGGTCTCCTAGCGTGAAAACAAATGGCGACGTTTAGGAGACTGGAACGTGTTCCCGTCTTCAGGCACATACACAGTCTGAGGATGAGGAGTACCTGCAGACTGAGTGGAAAATCGTGCACTGGAGAAGTTAAAAATATCAGCTAGTAAATACGTCAATGACTCGCATTAACTGTAGTAATACATAACACGGCAGATGTGTATACTGGTGTTACACAAAATACATAAATTAAAATAAATATAATTTAAACATAAGAGTTCAAAATTTTAAAAATATTATTTGATCTGTGCAAGTTTATTAGCAAGTAGATTTTTTACGTGACTGCAAAAGAACGTATAATGTGCAGAAAGTTAAGTTCAAAATTATGTCTGAAAAATGTTGCTGCTCCACGTACAGACTTCATCAATAATCTTCTACTTTTCGTGCGTTGTAGTTGATCGGAGTCCTTTCTTAAGATCTTGAGTATTTTATAGGCACACAGCCAAGAAATTCGCCTTTGTTTCGTTTTTGCTGGAGGCGGGGAGCGAAAGGGCAAGAATGACAGCCCGCAATGCAGCAAGTCTACGCAGAATTCTAGAATAGAAACCGGGAAAGATAACGGGACCATTACACTTGCTTGGTACATACAATAAATGATACCGATAAATGCTTTGCACAGCACAGTAGCTTATAAACCTGAATGTTGTAATGTTGTATGCAGACGGCAGCAAACAAGCAACTACAGCTTGCCCGATAAGGCACAGAGGAACATTCCAGTGTGTCTGGATGAACGACGAAACAAGCAGCGCATGTACATGAGCAAATACGCTTTAAAAAATCGAAGTAGTCAATTCTTCACAATGCGTGTTTACGGATGAATTATGTCTACAGAGCCGTAACTTCAAATTCAAAATATAAAAGCTGACCCGAGAATAATGATTCAGGAACATGACTGATTCCTGTGAACGTATATCGTTGGCGGCAAGGCCTTCATGAGTTCACGTGGAATGAAAACAAAAGCCATAAAATTCTGCAAACGACAAAAGTCGGAGCTTGGGTTTAGTTGATACTTATTTCGACTCAACTTTCCTACGTATTACGGTAGCGTAAATCGGTCATTACGTATGGTTATATTACTTCAGTTTACGGTGATTATTAACACTCGTATTTTTGTGTCGAAAGTAAGAAATGGGAACGAGTAATGACGGCATAAACAAAAGAGTTCATTTAAACTCAGCCAGAGAGTCGAGCGAAGTGGAGCAGTGACATAAATCTTCGCATCACACTCTGGAAACGAAACCCTGGATAAGTTTCCCTGCCCGACTATCCTGATGTCGGTATTCCAAGGTTAACGGAAATCATTCCAGGTAAATTTTGGGATAAATCTTTTAACACAGGCCCTCGCCGATTCTTTTTTGTACCTCTGTCAAGATCATGAAGCTGTACTTGGCCACGTACCATTTTATTAATAAAACGTTACACTTGAAGTATTACATGTTATTCAAGCTCTAAACCATAGATCACGTAATAAAGTAAATAAAAGTTGAGATACCGCGCTACATACACGTTAAAAAAAAAAACAATAAATATTTTTGTTCTTAGTAAATTACGTTTGGTCAAGTTTCCGTAGATTAAACGCTCACATTAAATTGTTCGAAAATTTATCAAATATATATTTACATCATGCCAATACAAAAATTAAGTAGGCTACTCATCTAGTACTTCTAAGTGGTGAGCGAATAATATAATAACGGCGTATTGTCTGGGCTTACGAACTAAAATCACGTCTGTATTTCTTGGACCGACGTTTCGCCGCGTACTTTGTAAATAACTGTGTTGACCCAATAAGTAGTTACGTTCAAGTACTTAGACTGGCAATAAAACAGTTTTGGTGACGCAAATGAAATAATTTTATTTAAACTACACATCTATACACTTCGTTGGATTTTAACAGCAACACTATTTGAATTACGCCATACAAACGAATTATTTGGCTGTGTCAAGCAGATTTTGTACGGCTCAACTAAAACGTTTCTCTCATTGACGACCTTTTTCCTCTGTGCGAAAATACAAAAGATAGACCTCGTTCAGTACAGTAGAGAACAAGTAAAAAAAAATTTTTCTTCCACATAGCTACTACTGCGGAATTATATGAGAGAAGATGCAGGGTGCGTATGTTAGCAAAAACTATGGAAGCCTTGCCCCTCGTAAATGTTTAATATAGGATCCCCTTGTCTAGAGGTATATGTCGAAACGATAATGAAGTCCCTGTCATTCAGAACAGGGCATACCGCCTAACACAAATAATGGCCTTGGCCAAATGGTCAGACCATTCGCCTCCCACCAAGAGATCCGGGTTCGATTCCCGGCGGGGTCGGTCCCCGGATTTTCGCATGTGGGAATCGTGCCGTTGGTCGGCGGGTTTTCTCGGAGATATTGAGTTGCTCCCGCCCATTCATTCCATACTCACACCATGTCACCCTTCACCAGCGCTAAAGACCTCGATGTAAGTGCTGACCAAAATCTCTCTCTCACTCACTAACAGAAATAATGATATGAAACCCCGTATTTGTTTGATGAGGGCTTATTTCTATACACATGTTAATACTCTTGGGATGTATTTGCCGACGGTGGTTTCTCTTCCGTGATGATGGATTCTAACCAAAACGCGTGCGCAAATTCACTAGCGGATGTTAATACTACAAGCAACAGTGGCATGTCATAAGGGCGGAAACAAGGCAAAAGGCTTGCAGATATTTTCTTTACATACTCGCCATGCACGGTATGACGTAATTAACAGTCTCTTCCGACGTAACTGTATAATGTAGTTGCCTTCTTTTTTACTGTATTGAAAACGTTGTGTATTTACTATAAGACCATTGTTAATTCGATCATAATTATTTCCTATACTAGAGTAAAAATCATTTTGAAAGTGCCTAAAGAAACACAACATTAATCACGAAATAATTTTGAATGTGTGCTATCATAGTAATTTTCACATAATGAGACACACAAATGCATACAAGGCAATTTTAGGATTTTTCTAAATTCGGCCCTTGAGAGGGCGAAAAGACGTAAAATATGTATTCGATTGTTCCTCCATACCTATAAAACCAGTGAAGATATCGATGTGCTCCTTGCTTCAGAATAATGCTTACGTAAAAATCCTACAAGCTTTTTAATTATTTCTTTTTTTCAAATTCAACCTCTAATGGATAAAAACGAAAGGCTGAAATGTGTTTTCGTTTAACTACCGACATATATCGAACTCATTAAAGATTTAGGCATCTATGTGAGTTTATTTACCGTTAATGCATGCATAAATACCTAAAACCAAATTTCTTGATTTTTCGATATTCGACAGCTAAGGGGGGTGAAAAGAGTTGAGATATGTTTTAAATGAATTATCGGTATAAATCGCACTCAACGTCCTATCGTAGTTTATACTTCATTTGCACGCCTATAAAAATTTTAAAATACAATTTTAAGGTTTTAAGGAATTCAACCTCTAAATAAATAAAAATACGTTTTCAGGTATTGATTTGGTTGGAAATATTGAAAATTCCTTGCATCGTACGCTTTCAAAAATATTTTTCATCTGCACAGAAAAAAACTGTTTTGTGGTGACTGCAACATGTTTTGTCAATATGGACCTCACGAAATATTTTTGCAGTAATTGCAACATTTTTTGGTAGTCACTGCACAACTTTATTGGGGACAGCAAAATTTTTTAGTGGTCACCACAAAAAAATTTGGTAAGGTCCATAATAACAAAATATTTTGTGGTAACCATTAAGTATTTTTTTAGCGTGTATCTAAGGATGTCCTACGTTATTTCACAAAGTCCTACATGTTGGGCCAATTATGTCCAACAATTTATTAAAATCTTCTGGTAACCCTAATTAAGGACGATCCAGACATGTACGCAATATGCCTCATCGCCTCTATGTACAAGCCACTGAAGCGACGTGCAATCTTACCGCAATTTATAGAGACGTTAATAGTGACCATGTAAATTTTCGGCATTAATATGAAGATAGAAGTAAGCTACGCATACCTATAATTTATTACAACATTTCCACGGCCATTTTCATGCTTACAATGACAGTGAATCCCTCCCCCCTACCCCCCACCTGAGCAGCTTTAATGTTGACGTGATCTGAGCACCCGTTATCACTCATTGGGTTTCGATTACAGAAAAATAAAAGCAATAACGCTTTTATATTATAACAGCAAATTGTAGTCAACTTTTTGTTCTATAAATCGAATTATATATTTTGCTAATTTTCTCTCACGAAATGCACACAAAAATAATAACAAATATTTTAATATTGTTGCATTTATTAACGTTTTACTATTACTTGACCTGCAACATAAAAATATATATTACACAATTTCGGATATACACAGTAACATTTATGTCCGACTTTATTAATTTGAATTACTTCTGAACAAGACTTGAAAATCCATAGCGAGAGTAAAATGCATAAAATACAAATTTGCACTTCTACCCGTCACTGGACGAGAACATTTTCAATCCAGGGGACGTCAGGTTCATTTTTCATTTTTGCATAAATCGTAAAATGTATAGTGGGTCAATGAAAGTATTTTATCCATCTATAGTTGCGAACACTTACCGAACTGCAGCTTGTGAACAGAGCAACTGCTGAACACTGTTAATTTACAAGTCTGGTAACATACGTATACCACTTATGTATGCGAAATAATTTACCATACTTACTTTCTTAAAAGTTATGGACCTTGTGCGTGAGACGTGCTATAGTGTGGAGCGGAAAGTATTTTTTTCGTGTGGCTATTAAATATGTTTCCAAAGAGTTATAAGATAAGAAGACACACTTGAAATTCCGTCCCTATGATTTTAAAAATGCCGTTCACTAATTAAAAACATGATTTCCAAGCTCCTCAAAGTACTAAAAATTACTTTTTTACGTTGCTGTTGCTGAGAGAATATCAACCATAATCGGGAAATCAAATCATAGAAACCTGCAGTGGCCTTTACCACATATTTTCCATAAATAAAATAACAGTGTTATAGCTTGAAATCCCGTTGAAAAACTGTTTCTACGAAAACACTGTATGCTCTTTTAGTCCTACACCTCTAGAGGCGATGAATGAAGTGTTTCACGGACGTGTTATATTCGACTGGCCGCCTTCCCCGTTTCCGTGTCACGAATGTAAGAAAAAAAAACCAGCGTACACTAACTCTTAAGGGGAATCAGTTCCCGCCATTTTTAAATATTGTAACTTTTGCACTTGATTTGACCTACAAATTTTCTATAATGTTTCATGCTTCCCCCAGGGGAAAGGAATTAGTTTCTTACATTGCATATAGTTGGCATTGTTTGGCTAATTGTGACCATCCATAGAAAAAAAGAGTACTTTCTTCCTCCGGATTCCGGAAGGTTGCTAATCAAAACCTAAGAAAGGTAGTGAAGGTGTGACAACTTAGTAACAGTTAATAAGGTAATATCTGTGCCATGTCAGACGAAAAATTTTAGTAAATCTCACTGAATGAAATTAAAAGCGAAACTTAAAGGATTCGAAAATAGCAGGCAGTGATCCACCTAAACACACTTTTACGTTGCTGTAGTAAATAGTATTTTTTACAGCGTAGCAACTGAGATTAAATAATGCATAAAGAATTTTTATACGTCTCCACATGCCCAAATTTTCATCACTAAATATAAAAGAAGGTGCGAAGACATACGCATAAATCTACGACTGAGGATAAGTACCTTGCCTAAGAGCTCGCCGTACATAAAAGGAAGCTGTGGACGGAAGAAGACCGTCCCAGGGCAGTTTTCCGAAAACTCAGCAGTAAAAAAAGAAAATTCACTTATAGGTGGGGTAAAGTGAAAATTGAGGGGATAGGAGGGGGAGAGGTGAAACACTGGAAGCGCCTGCGCAGATCTTGGACAGACGTCTCTGGAGGGTAGAGCGGCCTGGAGGAATGTCCAGCGCACGCGCCTGGAGGGCAATCAAGCCTGGAGTGAAGGCAAGGCCGTAACTCTACACTCCTACACACACTCTCTCTCCTCCTACCATATTGAGCCGCGCGTCGTAAAGCCTGAGGGAGGAGGGGTAGTGCATCAACCGCTGATGTCTGCATCACGCCGCGATTTACAGCCCGGCCGAGAGATTGCTTTCTGACCCTGCGTGCGTGACACTGACACACGGCACTCGCGACTAAGGAGCGAGGTGCTAGCTTCTACTTGCCAGCTTACTTTCCCTTGCGACAACACGTCTGAGACACTACTTACTCTGCCTGCCTATCTCTCTCTACACTACCTTCAACGATAAGTTAGCTTCTGTAGATTCGGTTAGCAACACAAGACCAAATTCCAGTCGACAAATGAAATGGCTTTATCGTTACAGGTGAATACCACTTTACAAATATTTTCCTAAACCAAAATCCTAGTTTCTTTCTTATAATACACTTGCTGTCAATTTGCGGATTTGGTCGCGTAGATAGGATTGCGAAAATGACTTCATATAATTATTTCTCGGTGGTCATCCTTGCTTATCAGATCGTCTGCAGTCGTAATTAGTTTATTGCAGGTAGCAGAGAAAAACTATACAATTAGTTACACAAGCATCAGTTTGAAAACAAACTTACTCTTGAGCTTTTATTTATTTATTTGCGTCTTATTTTTACAGTAGCGAAGTTAAGGTGATCGGTAAATATCCCAGGTTAACCGAAAACCAAATTTTAAGTCTTTTTATCCCTTCAGGGGTTGTATTTAAAATTAAAATCCAAATTTAAAACATTTGATATAAAAATCAAAATAGTCGGTTGGGTTTGAGTTACACCGACGATTCACCGAAAATACATTTCACCATTTTTTTACACTTTTAGGGTTAGAATTAGAAAAAAAAATCCCGACATAGTAACTGTCTACGCACTCAGGAGGATAACCCTGGACATTTTACGTTTCTAGGTCAATCAGTTTCTGCTGTGCTTTAATAAAATCTCACATTCTAGAACATTCTCATACATTACTGTAATATTTCACATGCAAGTCTAATCACTCATCCGTATCAACGACGTAATTGCACCGTCAACTCGCTCTCCGACTCTTCCACCGCCATTCGTTTTAGTCGCTTGCTGCACTGTCGCCATTCGTGGCTTTTCTTCTGCGTCGCTCCTCGTCGCCGACGTCGTATCCGCCACAAATGTTGTCTCCGCTGCCTAAGTCGCTTCCCCGATACACGTCTCGCACACAGGCTAAGTGCCAAACCAACCACTGGCCGCTCGGCCACCGCAGGCTGTAGCTATGCCCAGTAGCGACAACATCAGGGTCGTCCACAAAGCTCGGCAATGACACAAGCTGACCCTGAAGTTTGTAGATGTTGGGCCAAGCTTTAATAATGAGCCAGACGTGAGCTCTTCAAGAATATCTTAACTGTGTCAGCTGGTGCACGGTTCTCGGCTGACCAGGCTGAGTCAAGAGGGGAAGAATTAGCCCGGGAGGGGGAGTGGATGAGAGAAGGCAGAGAAGGGTATGTGGCATGGTGCTGCACGTCACGTACGACACGGTCTAACATGGGCTCAGCCAGAAGGTTGGAAGTTCTAATTACCCCCACCACCACATTATTCACAATTTTTTTTTTTCAAAAATAATATTAAAATATTAAAAACATTTCGAGTAGTGTAACAGTTAATGTTTCGTTACAAAAAATACTGCTAAAATAGCACTATTTTGCACCTTAAGATTCAAAATTTCGGGAGGACCCCTTGACCCCCTAAACCTCCCTCTTACACAAATCCTGGCTACGTCACTGTGGTCTAGCACTGTCTCGTTACTTAATTTTTCCACATTTTGTGAATGTAGCCAATATTTAAAAATACGTAAAAAAACAGTTTATAAATTCAATCGAAATTAAAATATATCGCTGATGGCTACATTATTGTAGTAATGAGAACAATAGTAATACTGTGTCACTTCGGCAATCATCTTTAAAGATAATTTCTTGCTGTTAAGAGAGCATGCTACATAATTCAGAGCTAAAAGAATCAGTTAAAATGGTATCTTTATGGAAGAAAATTTGCAAAAAAAAAAAAAACAGCAACCTTAAACAGTAGGTTTTTACCAACTTTCTGGTCAAAAGTAACGTATTTATGAAGAACCATTGCTGACGCCAAAATCTCGTAATTTTAGTTGAGACGCAGCAGATTAAGCATTAAAAATTCATCATTCTGTGTAAATGTTTGGCCATAATTTTGGCTATCATCATTATCTAGGGTTGTGCTGATGTTTTCCCATACTAACTTTAAAAACGCGCATATTTAAAATAGTGTTTTTGTTATTTGTTTAATTACGACACACTCTTAAGAAAACATTTTTTACTGTGTGGTGTCTATAGTGAGGTTTTGGTAAAGGTCAGCAATAACGTGCTGGCCCTGCCACCCCAGCACACCGGGACAGACGACCTGTTCCATCTGCATGGCGGGGTTAGAGAAGGATGGAAGGAAAGAGTGAGGAAGGGGGTTATTTTTATGGATGTGTGGTCGGCGCGCTGCTACGCTCGTAAACACACGAGGTAATTACTGTTAGCAGAGCCGGCGTCTGCGGCTTGGGGCTGCGGCTGTAAAAATTCTAACCCGCCCGACCCCAACCCCTGCCCGACCAGACTCTTTTACACCCCTAGTTTCCCGCGCCCTCTGTGGTCAGGACAGCGCTTGTGACTCACATAGCCCCTCGGCGCCGGACAGTAAAAACCCCCTCCCCCGGCTACATCGCCCACGAAGTAATGGCGAATTACGCGGGCCAAGTCGAGTGTGTGGACGTGGGAGCATAAATGACGCGCATCGACGATAATATGATGCTGAGTATTATAGTTCTCCGGCTGCTGCGGGGATTTTTCCTGGAAGTCGAAATATAAGAGGGTGTGCTTTTGATTTGCGTAGGGGCAGGAAGGTCGCCAACAAAAGACGGCCAGTATAATGAATAACAACTGCAAAAGATCTGGAACATGTTTACAAACAATACTGGCCGTAGTTGAATAGTTCCATTGATAGATTGCCTCGCACGGCGATTTCGATGACCCATACGGAGAATACTATGGCATGCGATGTTATTCGAGTGGGAGGTAATCTAAAGAGCAAGGGCAGGTTATATAAAGAACAAAGAAGTGTCCTGACACACTCCCCACTCATTAAAGCACAGCCCAAACCGCTGGACCTAGAACCATGAAATTTTTAGGGAAGCTTCCCCTTTGCCCGTAGGCACCCACTTCGAATGGATTTTTCGAAATTCGATAATTAAGGGGATGAAAAGGGGCAAAATGTGTTTTCAAAGAATCCCTGATATCTCATTAACCGGGAAAGCTATCATAAATTTTTTAACTTCATAACATTGCCCAAAGAAATGCATATTGGCAAATTTTTCGACTTTGCGAAATTCGAAAATTAAGGGGGTGAAAAGCCGTAAAATGTGTTTTTCATCAATCCGTGATTTCCCCTAAACCATTTCAGATAGTTCGTTGAATTTTTTCTTTAAGATTATGCTTAAGTAAATATCAAAAAAGTATTTTAGAATTTTTAGAAATTAGTCCGAGAAAGCACTTAAAAAAACAAAACGTCATTTTAATTAATCGCACTTATCTCCTAAACCAGTGGAAATATTGAAATGGTTTTTGCTTTAAAATAAATCTTACGTAAATATCAAAAAAGTTACTTCAGGATTTTTCGAAATTCGTCCTTGAAAGCTGTTAAAAAAAATAAAATGCGTTTTCAAATAATCATCTGTACCGCTTATACCCGCTGAGATATCGAGATGATTTTTTGATAAGAATGAAGCTTATGTAAATATCTACAAATAAAATTAAGGTTTTTATGCAATTCAGGAATTAAGTAGGTATAAAGCAGTAAAATGTTAGTCTCCCGAAAAAAGAGAATGATCACAGAGAAATAATTAAACAGTCGTTTCTTGTTGCCTACCTACTCATAAATAAAACCTCTTCGGACTGTAGCCACTATATACGAAAGAATTATCACGGCATGCCTTTAACATTCACTCAGGTATTGTATAAAGTTTGTTTTGTCGAAGGGGTGGGGTTACGGGTTCGTATCCCGTGCAAGACTTTGCGATGGGAATTACTATGACAACATACGAGGATATATATTTACATTAATTGAAAAACCTCTTTGTACACCAGATTGGTAGTTCGGTCATCAAGTGTTAAAGCTGCTAGTTCTAGTATAATAACAAGAACACGCAAAGAAGAGGTATGAACGAAGGAAGAAGTATAGGCTTGCTGTGTGCTGTATGATTTGTGAAAGTGTAGGCGGATGACAGTTGAATGTTTCTTGCAATGAGACACAATATTGCAATGGAGAGTGTCCACAGTAGCACAGTACGTTATGAGAGGGTATGTTGGTGTTCGGGCCATAAAACCTAATGTGCGTAGTAAGCTCGTCCTACTGCCTTTGACAACGCAGTAGCTGTTGTGAAGTGCGCGCCATGCGGGTACAGAGAACTGTCACACACCTGACAAAAGCTACTTGAGACTTAACAACGATATCACGCAATATAAAGTACAGCGCATCAACGTAACACAAGCGTGAAAACATGTTAGTGCCTTAACACGCAAGCGCACCTACGAAGAAACTGATTTGTCACTAGCGTTTACTAATTGTGAAAAAATAATTTACTCCATGGCTAAAATAGAGTTCAAGATTAGTTTTCAGAATATCATAAACGCAAGAGTACAGGTATTTTCCAAAAATAGATTGGCAATCTCGTCCAAAGAGATATCACCGTTCTTAAAATTATAGAAGTCAGCGCCGCTTTTTCACATTTGAGTTACGCTTCTGAGAAAAAAAATCGATTTGAATATAGCAAATTGATTTGTACTTAAAATAAGACAAAATTTTGGTGTACAAACAAAATATGAAGCGCTTTACGCAGTTGGTTTTGCTGACCCCAAAGTACTTAAGCCTGACAAAGTATTTGGTTGACGCAAACTGACATTTTAATTTGTTTGAAAGACAAATGCGATACAAGTGAATGATTTTGAGTAAAATCGCAGAAAAAGTGACTGCAAAAGTACGCCGTTTCATAAAACCAAATAAGCCACAAAACAAAAAAAAATCTATTAAATTTAGCTGCTGACAAAACATACACCTATAATGCAAAATTAATGTTTGTTTGTTCTGTAAGTTTCTCACATTTCGAAAGCCATATATCATTAAGGATACACCAAATGTTGTCAGTCCAACAATAAGTGCTAATGCATAGTCTTCAATCGCGAACCCCCCCCCCCCCATTTTCTATAATCAGAACTACATTTTTATAATGTTTCAGAACGAAACTCTAAAGTCAAATAATAGTTATAGAAAATGTACACTTACGGCAAAAAATAAAAACCACAAAATAAGTTTGGTTACATCAACAAACATATTTAATAAGCACTGTAATGCAGATTATTGGTTACGCTAAATACATTTTATTTAGCTAAACCTTTCTCTCCGTGTAGTAGGAAATGATCATTTACGGCGCCAAGCCAACTCCAGCTAGATACACGTTTGTTCACGCTTTTTTGTTCTTCTGAAAACGAACAGCTCCACAAAAAACCTTTTCAGCATAGGAGTTAGTTTTGGGTAGTTTTGCTGATCTATGCCGAGATACACTGAACAATTTTTCTGAAAATATAACAACGTATTTCTTTGCAGTTTTACAAACTATTGTAAATTTACACATAAATATCCTTGTATAATTATTTGTTTGTAAAGTTACAGGGATTTTCAATGTAAACTAATAAGATAAAAATTCGTAGTCTTCCAAAGTCGGGGGATTGTTGGAAATTATAATCAGTTTTACAAAAATCACATCTTCCGGAATGAATTTGTTTGGAACAAGGTGATTATTTGTATTAACTGCGTGCGTAAGTTGCGCTGTACCTAAGCGAGTACCTGGCATGGAGCGTCCACAAATATATTTTTCTCTAAATAAGTACGTGTATAACATATTTCTTAAAAAACGTTGTTTAGTAAACATGTTGTGTGTCATTAATAGAATAAATTTTTAAAACTTAATTTTTCCGTATTCAAAGAACAATCGAAAAAGTTTTATTTTCCACAAGAACAACCTTTGTAGATTTACAAGAAATGTCTTTCGCAACGGGTTCCCAGAGATTTTCCTTGTAAAAGAACAAAAATAATTTTTTTTTTATGTGCTAGCTCTGACATTTGCCACAGGATTCATGTTACGCTCCAAAAATACAATTCGCAAACGATAATATAGGCCTATGTATTCCGCTCTTAAAAAGAACGAAAAATGTACTTGAACTAGTAAATACGCAAACTTTTAACCATCGTTACGAAACAATTTGGTATTACAATTATGCATCGAGCTTGTCCGAGTGTTCATTTCTTTATAGCTATACATGTTGCATTTACATTTACAGTTCTATTAAAATTTATAGATCTGCTTTTCATTGCTTTCAGAAATGCTCATACTTTAAAATCGATGTGATTGGAGAAAAGGGACGGGGAAGAGGTCTCTTATCGACGTCTGCACAGCAAAGTCATAAAGCCGAATATAAATTCCATCGACGCAATATCACTTCTTCTCAGCCACATAAAAATCTTCGGTTTGCGTTCCAAGCCTTACCCCGAGAATAATCGTACGAAGTAGAATATTCGCCTACCTACAAGACATAATTCACATCCAATACTGGAATTGAAGTTAAGAAGCAAAATAATAGCAAGTTTTATTTTTGGTAAACGCATGTATCGATATACATATGAGTTCGACATGAACTATTTAGTACAACAAAGACAAATATCACGTAAAAAAGTAGACCTGATTGAAAGAAACTGTGTAATTATTTTCAAACGAAACGAATTTAAGTTCGACATAATAAAATGCTTCGTGCATTTTTTTTTTCATCCAATGGAGCCCACAAATAGTCAAGATACTTTGTTCAAAATATTGATAGCAAATGGCTTGATCGTATTAATTTAACTTACTGCTATGCAGAAAAAAGCGCTATTATGTCACTTTATTTGTCTGGAACAACAGATTTTGGCTTATACCTTCGTGTGTGTGTATTGGTGTGTGTGTGTGTAGAGCATAAAAAATATAGTAACACGTAAAAGAAGTTTAAAACTATGTACTTGTGAAAAATTAATAACATATTACGTTATAACAATAAAATATGCATCATTCAAAATAATTACATAAACTCTTTTCAATTCCTGCAAAAATAACTGAAAGAGTGTTGGTATCAAGAGGAGTCCTTCGCGGCGTCAAATTTCCACCTTTGACGCGTGGGAACAGCGTAGCGATAAGAGCCAGTGTCCCACGCTTGACGAGAAGCATATCGCCTCTATTTGCAGCGCGCCAAACTGGCGTGCAAGGTTTCCGTTGTAGTCTTTTTCCTACGGGACCTTAAGCGGTTACACTAATATTTCATTTTTGAATAGTATGAAGTAAAGACCAACGCATGCCACGCGCTTTGCACTTTACGAATTCAGGTAATATTTTCGCAGTTACAGCAGTCTAAAAAACCGTTTTTTAGCCATTTTGAGAGAGTCGGAAATCATGTCTCAAACAAGCGTGCTGAATTTTTGGAAACGTAGAAGCATAATTCAAGTGTGTGTTCTTTTCGTAGATAAACATAATATGAATAAGTTAAGTGGTTTCGCGTAAAAATAATACGCATGACACTCTGCAACGCCGTCCATGCGCCAGTCGAGGACTGCTCTTAAATACAGCAGGTTTTTAATAAAATATATAACGTAATAAAATTATATATATTCCGATTTATATAAATGTAATTTGTTGCCACAGCCTACCTTAACAAGATATATATATTAATTAACTAATTAAATGTACTGCATACAATTAGTTTTTTCCATGGCTCGCTTACATTTATATCACTTACACGACATGGACTTTTTCATGCAATCGCCAGTTACTTGACGTGACAGGCAGAAATGTATAGTAGCCATAAATAAAATATAACTTATTTTGTTTATAACTAGTAGAGTAATAATATTTGCAAATTTTAACTTCATAATTTATCAAAAACGAATATAACTAATATTACGCTTTATTTCACACATTCTTTTCAATTTCAGTTTTTTATGAAGCTGCAAATATTTTTTATCGCGGGACTGCGTGAGCAATGGGACCGTTTAGGTGGTAACAATGTTTCCTTCGTTTTTAACTAACCAATACTTACATACCCAAAATAGGACCTCCATAAAGTTGTGGCATTTTGTCGGCAATCAGATAATACTGATTTACCAACTTCCTATAAAAAGTAGACACGGAATTAGCAAGTAGAAAACTAAATCTCAAATATCTACTCCCACAGTTAACAAGTAGTTCAGCCAATATAATCGAAAATTAAATAGGGAGCGAGAAAGCAGGGATAAATTAAACAGAACTTGGCTCGTCAAACTAAGAAATATTTATGAGCTTTGACAGAGATAGTACCGTGAATTTGATTATTTTACTTTCCTTTTTTGTTAGAATTTTAAATTTGCTATTTTAGCGTGAATTATATTTTCTTTGCGCTACAGTAAAAGCACTGTAGTTGAACTTTTAACGTATATTCAAAGCACATTCAGTCCAGAAAATTAAGAATAGGCTATAAAAACAATTGCTTAACGAATTGCGACCTGAATACATACGTGTCAAAAGTTCAACTGCGATGTTTGTACTGTAAGGCAAGGTAACAAGAATACAGACTATAATAGCGAATTTTTATATAAAATGTCAACATCTTTATTTTAATATTAATTTTTTTTGTCTTTATATACAAGAACTTGTAGCCTATAACATCGTGATTCACTGTGAAGTTTTTCAGTTTGGCATGTCCGCTGGTTTGAGTGTCGTACTTAAAACCGTAACATATTCAAAATTTTACATTTACGAGTCATTACGCAAAAACAATAAGAAGTAGACAATTTTCATAAGAGCAAAATTTTGTTACAATTTATGTTTTGTAGATAAGAAAAAAATATCTGGTGCAATTATAAAAATAAAAATATGACGATAAAAATTGCTGTCAGTCATGCCCATATACAGTTTACGCTGGTTCGGATATGTTTTAATACCCATAATGTATCTTTGAAAGAACTGTGCAATGTGAGTGCATGACTGGATTCAGTTTCTTGGACGTTCTACATTACGATATAGATGACTATCTGGAAAACTACTGCGTTTTGTTTAGTCTCATCGTTTTGTCGCATGTTGTTTTTTGTTCGTGTCTGATATAATACTGGTTTACTTTCGCCTCATCGTTGTGCCATATTATTTTATTTTGTGGGCCACGCATTTTTTCTGTTCGTCCCTTTGCCATAGCATACCTCAAACCTGGGTTGTCTGTCTTGTGGTGTCTTGGGGTTTTCTATTGATTTTTTTTTGAATTTTATTTCTTATCAGTTTATCCTTGTTTTTATTTGACCCGATTAAATTTATGGAATTTTATGTTGTGTACGTATCCTGTTCACTAAAGAGCGTGTACGTTTCCTGTTCGCTAAAGCATACTCTGCTGATTTATGTTTTTTTACTATCTTTACTTTTCTTCAACAGACATCTGTATCGCAATAGAACACGCCCAAGAAACTAAATCCAGTCACCTATCATGAAGTCACATTTCAGGAGTGTGTGCATTCATTGGCGTCGTAAGCATTTGATTTTTTTTTTTTTGGGGGGGGGGGACGTCACTGGTAGAGAAAGTGTACATATAACCTACGTAATAAAGTAAAGGGGTGTGTAGGAGTCCTTCACCGGGAAATTATATATTTTAAGGTGCAAAATGCTGCTATTTAAAGAGTTTCTGCATCAAAATATTTAATATACAACTGAAGGAAATCATAATCTTAAAAAATCTTAAAAACTACGAATTTTTTTTTGGGGAGACACGTGTCCCCTCCGTCCCCCCCCCCCTCGGTTTACGACGCCACTGTGTGCATTGTTATTTCATTTTAGTGTATTAGGTTTTGTCGCAAGCAGCACATTTTCTTACAAATCAGTTGGTATTTATCAACAACACTGCGAGTTCGGCTTCCGTCTAAGGCAAAAGGGCAAAAGAGAATCGAGCTCGAGGTTTAGCAGGTGGATCCCGATGTAAACAGCAGCAACTACAGAGATTACGAGTTTACGTGAGCGAAACTTAAGGGGCCAGGCAGAGGTGAACAAGCTCGCAAGGCCCTACAAACACTCGCAGCAGGAATCTTAAGACTCCTCCTCCCCTCCTCCCTCAAACAAGAGTCAGACGGCCAAGTTTGAACTGTTGGGGTGGTTGAAGGGGGTGGAATGGAAGCAGCATGGAACTGTTGGAGGCACTGGAACTGGGTGGGATTGGGTAACCAGCGGAGGGAGGGGGGGGGGTGAGTGTGGAATTTAATGGGAAAGTTTCTGTGGAGCGGGGCCCCCTGCACGAGAGCACTAGTGTTATGTACAGTTGTGGGCGATGAAACTGAGATTAGCTGTAATTTGTACGCGGCACGCTTTGTCGGGAGTTGGCGGCAGCGCGTGCACGGAACAACACATCATTTCCTCGTAGAAACAGAACTGCGGTCACCAACTCCCGAAGCCGCGAGGGTGCCGGGCCGAAGACCCCCGGCATTAGCGCCCTGCTTGCGTCTTCCACGCATTTCTCTGTCCCCGTCTTACATACTGGCCCTATTAACTACGGCGACGATAATTACCCAACTCTACACTACTTCTGAATATTACAAATAGCTAAAAAACAGTAAAATGCACATTAACCGTCACATCTAGAAATGACACAATTGTTACAAGCGGACAAATAGCTGCTCCTGGCATTTCTCACGATATAATTTATATATGTTTTGATGTCCAGCATAACAACACTAATGCTACCAAATAACGTTTAGAAATTACCGTAAACTTAATGAATAATTATTATTCTCTGACGCAGCGTCCTTGCCATGGCACTATATACACCAAACCCAAAAACATAAATAAAAAAGTAGATTATTTGAACTCCATTACGAGTCTAATGGATAAGCACGTGCCACTAGTAACTAAACGTGCAAAGCGACCACCTGTCCCGTGGATTACTAACCCAATAAAAGAACTTATGTGACTCTGCGTATCGTTCATCGCAAAAATGCTGATCAACTAGCTGAGGTGTTATTCGAGGACTATAGGCAACTGCGGAATAGATGCACACATGCTGTCAGGAAAGCAAAATTAGAATACATTGAAAATTTACCATCAGCTGCATCGTCATCTAGAGTTTTGTGGCAAAGCCTTAGAACTCTGGGTGCCGGCTGTAAACCGAGAATGTGAGCCACCAGTTGTGCCGTTATAGAAGAACTTAACGCTCATTTTGTTGAAGTACCCAACAAGATAAACTTAACGTATGCCAGCTCTAAGTTCGTGGAAGGAAATTCGGTAGATACCCCATATATCATAAACAAAAAGTTTTCGTTCCGTAATGTAACCATGACTGAAGTTGTACGTGCAATTAACCGAATTACATCTAAATCTGTGGTTCCAGACAACATCCCAATAACATTCTTAAAAAAAGTTTCATCATTTGTTATTAGTCAAATAACATATATATTCAACATATCTCTGAAAACTGGGGATTTCCCACGCCAATGAAAATTTGCTTATGTAAGGCCATTTCCTAAAGTTAAATCCCTTAGTAATGTCAAAGACTATAGGCCGATAAGAATCTTTCCAGCATTATCTAAAGCGCTTGAGTACACTGTACATAAACAACTCTATGATTACAAAAATAGAAATGGCCTATCGCCACTTCAGTCTGGTTTTCGGACTATAGCCTTAATACATATCACAGATATAAGGAAAAATATGGACGACAGAAAACTAACTGTACTATTACTTCTCGATTTCAGTAAGGCATTTAACGCCGTAAATCATAAGTTACTTTTAAAGAACTCGTATTATGGATGTTGAATGTGATAACCTACATTCGGGCGATATTCCAATGGACGACTTGAAAAGAGGAGGAGCTTCAGTCAGGCGTGGGAAACAATTCCTATCTCCATGGATACCGCTGCCAAACATAACCGTCCTTTAGCTGTTTGGCGTCAAATGTCCCGGATGAGATGTGCGTCAAGAAAATTTATTATTTGTTTGGAATTGGCCGTTTTTTTCAGGTAAACATTAATCTTATGTATTTGCGTATCTTAACCATGAAGTATAAACAACTATTTTTTACCCTTGCGTGCAAATCTATGAATGCGCAACATTTTTACTTTCTGTAACTACCAGCTAACAAATCAGCATGTTTGTAAACAAGATTTGTTTCCCACAGTTTTGTTCCCCAGCGGTGACGTCAGGGGGCGTGTACTTCAAGTCGTCCATAGTTTTAGGTGTAATTTTTCATTCACTATCGATGTATTTTTACACATGCCCTGCTTCTGTTAGTTTATCAACACGCAAATGTAATTTTAAAATAATTTACTGTGTATTTTTACGACGGCACGAGTAGTGTCAATTAACAAAAACAATACGTTCTAATAACACCAAATGTTTGTTTCATTTTTACATACAATATGTTGTTTTCGAATACACACCCATAATTTGTGTAAAATTACTTGACAGCATTGGTATTTTTTTTACTAAAAAATTTAGGCTATTTTTTGTGGTCGCCTTTATGCAGTAAAAGTATACAACTTGTATGTGTTTTTTTTACACATACATTGAAAAGTGTAAGTTGATCAGGACAACCGGGTTAGTTGACGATTAATATAAATCTACATTTACCACTAAAATATTGACGTCAGTTTACAATTAAATGTTTTGAAATACACTATGCTTATGTAATTAGTGTGTGTTACTTTAACTTAACAAATGTGTAAAACTACACCAACATTTGACGTAATTCCAATATACACGACGAAAGTGTAAAAATGCACCTGCAGTGCTTTTGCAAAAATACACTTTTTTGCAACGTAAGTATGCCACGATATCGAACATAAATCAAATTAAGGATATATATATTTGTTGAATGAACTTTGAAAGAATGCGAAACCTGCTCCTGGTGCGTGATCGCCTGCAATATCACTCGCCTCGCATGACCTCTCCAGACCTCCAACATAATAAGAACAAAAGTCGGGCAGAATAATACCCCGAACTTCAGAAAACTAATTTAACAGCAGCCTTGCTTGCTGCGGCTGTGCGAGAATCGTCGACCTCATTAAATTTTGGAAGATAGAAGAATATAAGGTGAAAAAATATGGCATTAATTAATGCAGTTACAAGGGTATGGGATACAGGTAGAGCCGCGACTTTATGGCGAAAAGATTTTTGCAACATTTGGTTTCGATGCGTCATGTGCACACCTGCAGCTCTGCTACATCGTCTGTGGTTGGTTGATTTTACTCTCACTGGCCTTGGCAAATTATAGACGTACAGACTCACAATAACCTTATTCTGATTGGTGCAGTCAAATGAGAAACGTGTCTGAACAAAGACACGCTGCCAATAACCTTGAAACAGAACTGCCGATGTGCAAGTGAGTCACTGAAACAAAGTGGGGCAAAAATCTTTTCGCGACAAAATCGTGGCCCTAGATATAGGTATCTATTACGCTAAAACCATAATTAAATTCTTCATACTAGGACGGTTCCTTAAAGAGTCCCTGGCCAACCCCTTCCCCCTTTACCGCCGTGTATCTCTGCCAAGGCCATGTGATGTTCGAGGCCACGAAAAACAAAATAAATAAATAAAATAATCAATACCGGGAAACAGCAAAAGCAGTAACGATAGGCAACAGTTATTGGGAACATGGTGATAATATATTTTACCAGAACGACACGTTTATTTAGGATTACGTCTCGTGCTAGTAAAAATAGTCATCCAGAAATGCTTCACTCTAATGAAATTAGCGCTTCATAAAGTTCTCAAAACTACTCTCTAGGAATGCACTTACTTGATTGTTCTGCAAGTTACCGGCTTTCATTAACCTGTGAAATTAAACAGTGGTTTTTACGTGCTCTTGTCTCCCACGCCCTTTGTTATTTTCAACTGTAGCTGCTCCGATCGCAAGGCGACAAGTCTCGTCTGAAAAATAAAGGACTTCAATTTTACAGATCACAGTCCCACAGATATTTTTGTAGTACTGTAATGTAAAGTCTGTCCATAGAGTGAGAGAGAGAGAGTAATTATACAGAAGAGAAATAGCGAGACGGTTACTTGAGTCATTTAATATGGGCCGTCAGAAGATATCAAAATCAACAACAGATGATGTAGTGCGCTCTAACTTTGAACAATAGAAGAAGGGACGGATAAGAGCACGATCTAGCGGTGGGACAAAGCATCCTGCTGTCAAAATAAATGCGTAGACTAAATCGTATCCCGTCGTCACTTTCATGCTTCAACGAAAGTCTGCATTGTCGCTGTTAGGGTCTATGGGCGATCATCGTGTACGATCAGTTACTGCGAGATGTGCAAGAACCACTATTCGTCAGATCGTCGACTCGCTAGTTCGCCAGCTTGCAAGGTAAGCGGACTTTACGTCTCGTCGACAACGAGGTCATTACAGACGGCGACGCACAACTCAACAGATAGGCAGAAACAAGGAGAGGAGTTAGCAATGGCCTTTGTTACGGAACCCTCCCAGCATTCGCCTGGAACGATTTCGGGAAACTACGGAATGCCAAAATCAGGATGGCCAGAGTCGGGGATCGAACCCGGCTCCTCACGAATGTTAGTCCAACTGTTATCGTTGCACAACCTCACTCTGTTTCGCCAGTAGGTACTGAGTAGTAAACAACGTTCTGCATGTTGCTTTAAGACGCTTATGAAAATTCACTTACTCGAGTAGGGTAGGCTATTTCAGTCACGTGGCCAGGTTTTGTCGATTACCAGGATTTGATCATCCCTGCAATGCTTTTCAAGGTTTTAAAATGACGGGAAACAAAAATAGCCTACATATTTTCCACATGATAAATATTTTGCTAAACGCTACATACACAGTGCATTCTTTACACACAGGTACCAGTACCGAATATGGTCCAGTTCTCAGTATGGCCCACAGTCGCCATTGTGTGGTAATGCCGAGATCGATGTGGGATCGATACATACTAGTCTACAGCATGAACATACACCATTCATAAATATCTGTCTTGCATCATACACGTGTTATATTAGTAATATAATTAATGACTTAGGCACAAATTATTGTTACACCTTAAGCGGGCCATATTCGGTACAGGTACCTTATTAGGTTTATATTCAAATATAATATTAGTTTGAGCAGTTGATCGAGAGGCAACCAGTTGAAATTTCAAACACGGGTAAACTTACCTAGGGTAATATTTTAAGGCTGTTCAAGGGCCTCGGACATGTAATGAAAATCAATGTAACATAAGGAATTCATAATATATATGTAGCAAGTATGTGTTTGGTACCTACTTAACAAAGTTTCGGAACTGAAATAGCTTTTGTTTCATTTATTTTAATGAGTCTTCTGTCCTAATTTAATTCATACAAATCATAACTATTTTCTTTTCCTTATGTAAAACTTGAAGATAAATAACTATGAAATGTACTCAAGATCAGAGCCTGACAGTTTCATTTGGTTAAAACCAGCAGATTAATTTTTATTTAGTATTAAACATCATTAATATTTTAACAGAAAATTTAGCCTGCACTTTGCATATGAAATATTTTTAACTGAGAGTTATTATGTATTAATACTACCATGATGCTCTAGCCAAGACTGTGCACTTCACGCTGATGTATGGTTTGTAAATGTACGATAAAAAATACAGCTGTGGTGTATGAAAAACTGAAGACGCGCGCTGTCCTCGCGCGAGACACCAACATCACCGTATTTCCGATCACGACCCTCATCTCCGCGTGGCCGT
>PNEQ01033288.1:0-36758 GCA_003012365.1 Medauroidea extradentata
TGTGAGAATCGACGTCAACACCTTCTAGACACCAGTGCTACAAGACATTTGCGTGTTGATACGCTGTATGGAGACTAGGAATAAGTAAATGTAATACAAACCAGTGTCGTACAGCATATTGATGTTAGAGCTGTAGACTGTATGCACGTATAGCATATAAGTACATGTCATGATATTCTCCCTGGAAAGCAACAAGATTCGACGATGGAATGAACTTAGGAGAAAATTGAACCAACTACGAATGATGTGTTAATGGTGAAGCCATCATTAACTTCTGTTTCATATGTGAACAGCCCGGAATATTTGTCAATGACTTCAAGATACCCTTGTTGATTCTGTGACATGATTTACAGTACATGTTGACATGGTAGGGTAGGTGGTATGAGACGAAAAACATGTATGAATAAGGAGAGTTTGGTTTATTTTATACTATGGGTGATAGAAGTGCGGGCGCGAGTTCAGGTGTATTAATACGTCTATCAGTCAATTAAGAATATGACGAGATGATTATGACGAACATGTTGAAAGTTGAGAAGCTAAAGCATCTACGGTTGTACAGATATTTATAATAAAAATGTAATTGTACTGATGTGTTTGGCTTTCTGAGGTAGTCTGAAGACATATACTGAAATGAAATCAGCAAGGACTAGCGTACATTACATCATAGTATGAAAGAAAATTCGGTTCGATAACCTTGAGAAGAGTTGGAAAATCACTGAGTTAAGAAATAAAATGTATGGTTGGAGTGCTATTACACTAAATCGGTACCGTATTAAGACACACATTGTGGGAAAGCGAACAGGACGAAGCACATACCACTGTATGATATTTATTAAATTGAATGAATAAGAGATGTTTGTGTCAGGTTATGTGCGTTGTAACTTACCTATGACCACAACTTACTTCTGGAAAAAAAAAATGGAACAGTATGTGTTCGATATTTTCTGTAACTAGTGGAAATTGTAGCAGAGAAGCAGAATTTTATCTACATAAGTGAATAAGTTATGACGTGATGTGAGCTCGTGTTGAACAACTTCGACTAGCACTGCGGTAGCTTTACCTCTGTTGGCGATATCTTCACCGGTGATAACTACCTACATAACAATGACTATTTCGGCGCATGGGACTTCCTTGACAAAACTGGTAATATATGTGACTGGGTCAACGAAGCATGGATGAAGCTTCTGTTACGAGGCCTTAGTTTTGCATTGTGACGACATGAAGTTGATGAGAACACTAAACTAAGTTTTTTTTGTTGCTTATCGGGCAATATATGGACTTGACTTTGAATGTTTTAAGGTGAAGTCTAAATATATTTTCAAGGTATGTGGTGTTTGTTTTACAAGTAGTTGATTATATATTATATGTAAATAAAATGAAATTAGTGGGGGAGAAAGATTTTTTAATTAACGTGGCGGGTGTTTGACGAGAATAAATATTACGATTTAAATACTTTTTTCGTGTAAAATGTAAAGATAGAATAAAAATAGTAATATATGAAACTGAGGTAGCTTTTCTGATATGGAAGAAGGCCAGTGATACGAGATTGGATGATGGTATATGCTTGGCTGCGAGATGTCGTGTATATGAAACTGCACGCTAAGCAGAGGCAATGTCATACGCGCGTATATGTACTGCAGAAGAGTGTAATGATCAGTTCGGACAGGTTCTGACAGAACTGTTGGAGAGTGAAGGTAGAGTTGTGTGGGGGTATTTGATGGTAGGTGCGAGGGCATAGGGGTGATGTGTTTAGCATAAGTAGTATGAATATGAAATTGTACGTCAGTTTCTTCGATGGGGTGGTGTACACCATGTTTGAAAATAGTCGAAGAGTCTTGCATATGTAACTGTCCTGAAAAATATGTTGTTTTCAAAACGAATTATTGATTTTATCGGAAATTGAAGGAAATGTAGGTAATTTGGTAGGAGTGTGAGTGTAGACGACGAAGTTCAGTAGGAAATGAAGTCTTTGTAGGTATAATAAAAATATTTATCATTAAGTTTTTTAATAATTGATTGATTTTATTGGGAATTGATCGGATATAGCTAAGAAATAAGTCATGTTTAAGTAGTATTCATTAATGGTATTCAAATAAAGTTTTTGAAATTATAGTTACAATATTAAAAAAACCGATAATTTTAAAATTGATGATCAATACGTAGTCTCAATCGATGGTTGTTACTACTTACGGTCATCTAGCTGCTATGTGAAGACACTGGTGACATGCTGTGTAGTGATAATTATAAAGTAAATAATTTTTAGTCGATGTGTAAGAAAGCGGAGGTAAAGTTGGGAGGGGGTGGGGTGGAGGGAGGATAGTAGCTTGAGCGAGTAATAACATGAACGTCAGTGAGAGGGGAAAGTATGAGGGGGGAAATTCATCACGTGAATCACGTGACTAACAGCCAATTAAAATAAAGGAATGGATAGTGGAAGGGGGAGGGGGATAAGTTAATATATACATGTAAAAAGTGGTGGGGGTGTCAGTGTGTCGATGGAGCTCGTCCGGGTATGACATGCCGGTAGTTCATTTAATTATATATTTTTATATAAAAAGGTTTTTATTAAATAGTTTTTTATTAAAAAGTTTTTTACTAAAAAGTTTTAACATAAAAATTACTGTTATTAAAAAGTTTTTTATTAAATACGTGCGGGATTATAATGGAATGCAAAATAGAAAAATATTTGGAAGAAACACCAAGATGGCGGTGGGAAACAAGATGGCGTCCGGAAACATGATGGAGGTAAATTTTTTTTCGGTATTTTTCGGAATTTTTTTAAATTTTTTTGAAAATTAAATTTTTTTTTACATTTTCATTTTTTTTGAAATTTTCGAAATTTTGGAAAATTTTGGTAATTTGACAATCTAGGTCAAGGTCATGGTTAAAGGTCAAGGTCATCCATCATGGCGGTCGGGATTGTGACGTCACATCATGGCGGGTGGTGCCTCACTTGGGCGTGTGCCTCACACCGGCTCCTGTCCCAGAACCGCCATAATCATACTACTATCAGCCTTATTATTTATAAGGGCTGATTTCATGTTTCGGTACGTATTCGGTTATAGGGTGAAATCGGTACACATTTAATTTCTCTCTGACATCTGGCCAGGTTTGCATGTCAAATGAGATAGTTCTTAAGTATATTTTACAAATATAATATTTGCTTGTTATCAAAATATTTCAGAAAATATTAACTGAACGTGTGAGGTATAGCTGGTTGTAAAAAAAACTAATATTTGAGTAATAATAACATATATGGCTGAAATACATTTTTTCAATTACAATTGTAAATTTAAACACCTTTTAGTTCCTAATTAAAAAAAAAAAAAAACAGAAAAAATTAGTCCCAAACTAAGTAACAATGGAAGCAATTTTTAAATAGAAGTAGGTACAAAAAACCTTTAGCGGTTTAACAATCTACAAATTATTTTATTGCCGTTATCATTTAAAACTTGTTTTATGGCGCCTATGTGCGTTATACCAATAACAAAAACATTGTTATAAAATGGCTTTACTTTATTCGGAAGTTGTATATTTCATTATTATTTTACGATCTAAAATAAACGAAGATATTTGCTACAGTAGCTACTTACAGGCTCGTACGTATTAACTTTGTGTCATTTTCATAATAATATCTCATCGAAGACAATGCGTAAATAATCAGTCAAAAACGTGTGTTTTCAATGGTCGGTTTATCCAAGACATTGCAATTTTTTTTGTAAACACATGTAACAAAATTTCGTTTGCTCAGCTTGCTCTAAGTTTTCGTGAACCCGTCAATTTTTAATTTATCCTGTAGGATGGTATTTTTCTAAATATAAACACGGTTAGAATTCTTCGTATCAACAAACTACGAATTGTACAGTGCTTTACAAATTTGTACACAAACTATGACTTCTATATGTGATTTAGGACACAATAACAATCTCACATTCACGTAAACTCATTTCTTAAGAACCCCACGTACATATGCTGCACGGTCATTAGTGCAGCGTGTTAGGAGAAATATTTTAAATACACGAAATAAATATGTTTTAATAACTTTATCTACGAAAAGAAAACATATTTTAACTATGCTTCTCTATTTTCGTTTTTTAGGTATCATGCTTTAAATCATGATTTTGGGGAACCTCAAAATTGCAAAAAAAAAAAAAAAAATAAATAAAATAAAATAAAAAATACCCGCTTTTTGAGGCTGCTGCCATGTATAAGTTATCAATTGAAATCGTAAAACGAAAATAAACATGCTCTGGACTTGACTTTTCACATTGCATACATAAAAAATTTGGGTCACCACTTAAGTTCCCATAAGAAAAAGCCAACGTCCGAAACACTGCATGACATTTTCGCGGCCCGCCCATAAAGGCGACACGGTTGATGACTCGCTATCCAATCTAGCTCTTATCACCTGCCAGTTTCCGTACTTCAGACACGGCATCTAGCGACTGCTGTATATGGCTCTTAAAGTACAGGTTAATTAACTTGGAAAACTTAGAATTTAAAATTATTTTGCACGCGATAACAATGTTCACCCTACATATTTCATTGGTACATTTTAAGGGGTAGAAAATTATTTGTATTTTTAAGGATAATGTATATTTACGTTTTATTATTAAAACGATGGCTAATTTAAGACACAGTGTAATATACTGTAGTTGATTTAAAATTTGGTATGGCGGAATGCCAGCAATAGTCTGTTCTGTAGCAACGGCATTAGTCGAATACTGAATAATAACATTAATGGTTTCATATGTCGTGTTAGGACTACCATGCAATTGCTTGCGTCGTCAGATATTCTACAGTTAATATTTTATGCTCTAACGATTTAAATTTTTTGTAGATTTATCTGAAATAATACTTAATATTAGAAATATATAACCTCAAAATGGCTACTATACTTCCCCTTTAAGTAAAATAGGTCCTTAAAACGCACAAGCAATTCCCCACCGTCTACTGTATCTAGTCGGATTTGCTCCAACAACAGACAAGAATTCTCAAAATCCTGTCCGTGTATAACGTACTCTATCACGACTTCCATCCATCCCTTTTGCTAATTTCATTAATCGCTTAGAGATAATTGCGCAACGCTGTGTAGATAAGCTACCTATTAAACAAAAAAAAAAAACGTAATTTTTATAACAAATACCATACCGATAAAATTTTGCTCGAAGGAGTTCAAAGCAGCTACACACCTCTTGACTGAAGACGTAGCTAAATAATATTTTGAAATTTTGTGACAGTATTTTCTTGGAATTGTCTGTGCGCAAGGGTCGTGCTATTGATTAACACTCAGGAATACCAGCAAACTGGAGCTAAATTATTCACTGCGTGTTCAATCGCTTTTTAAACATTGTCAACAATATTTCTACCTGCAACTCGATTGTATGCATAATTCACTATGTTCGTTGCGCTGCTTTCCTCAACGATCAGAACGCGATTATTCTTCCTACCTGAAAAAAGTTATTTTTCTGTAATTGTTTAATGTCAAACGAAGAAAATGTCGGCTTTATCAGAAGTGTTTACACTTTCCGGAGTACGGAAGAGGCTCCCAAACGCTCCTGTCAAAGCGAATCCCCAGCCAACAAAATTATTAAGTTTTGTTTTACAATTGCTATTTTATTATTCATCTTAGAACTCAATAATGCCATTCCAGTTTTTACCCTGCAATGTGCCAAAAACCGCAACATTTTGTTTGAAAACTAAATCTTTTCTTTTTCAGTGGTATCTTCAACACCTTTTTAAATCTAGTAAGGGCCTAAGAAGAGTGTTTATGTCCTTTCTGTGGATAGATTACTAGGCTTGGCCGGTGAAAGTGTGGGAAAGGAGGGGGGGGGGGTAACTTTATTGGACTATAGGAGACCATATACCTATTGTGAGCCAACTGTCGGTATGTGAACAATCACAGTACAATTCACGTACAGATAAGCAACTCTGTTTGCGTTCTTACTGCACAATAGGACAATGGAACTGAAGATACTAGCGTAAAATAGAGATCTTAACTTAGGTCAAACATTTCACATGAATAAGAGAAGCTAGAGATTTTTCGTTGTATACATGATATATGATAGTATAGCATGGTAGCCGACACATTGATGATATGGAGATGATGTAATGCACGCGTAAAAAAAAAAGAGGCAAAACGAATATTGCAAAGTTATTCATTTGTTCCCAGTTATGCAAAGCTAATATAATAGAAGGTAACTTTATAAAGATAGTACGCATATACAGACTATGACATAATGTGTGTACAGTGCTTGATAGAGACAATGTGACTATAGTGTTAATATACGGATTATGTATAAGGTACGGTTACCACGATAGTATTTATAACTGTAGGTTTATTGAAGCCAATTTGCGAAAATTATACAATGGAAAACCTAAACAATAGCTTTAGCCAACGTTTTAAATAAAATTGTTTCCAGTGTTACGAACTACTGAGGCACAATCTTTGACGCCGGAACCTCATGCATTTAACTGCGGCGCAAGAGGTCACGTGTAACGAATTAGTAATTTTGGATACATATTTGCTCATTAAGTTGAAAAATATCATTATCTAGGATTGTCCTTGATTATTTCAAACATATTGGCTTAAAAAAAAGCGTAGAAATCAATTTATATTTTCAGCGTTTATTTATCTACCACACACTCTTAAGCGACGGAATAGAGGTGAATGAGAAGCGAATATGTGTTAAGGTGGATTCACAATTGATAACATAACACTAAGCATATAACATGGTTCGTTCGCACAAGAACTAACCTCTATGTATTTTAACGTCTGGTCCACCAAACTAAAAAGTGGTAGTGTGCATACAGGTGTTGATACGGTAAATTTAGATTGCACCGTGAATGCATGAGAATGTGCTTTGGGACGGAGGCGCCCGGTTGGTGTACAAGTTAATTCGTCACGTATGTCGGACGATTCATCGATTAAGTTGTGTGTGCGATGCTGGAGTTCCTTAAGGGCGCGGTCTACCGCAATTTTCATCATTATTTAATTTTGTATTTGTACCAGATATTTTTTTCTTGTTTTAGACACAAAATGTGACTAAATTTAGCTCTTACAAATTTTGTTTATCTCTCATAGTTTTCGCGTAATGGTTTGTTAAATTCATATTTTGCATGTTTCCGTTTTAACGACTACACTAAAACCAACTGATACACCAAACTCAAAAAAAATCACAGTGGATAAAGACATTGCAGGCTACAATGACATGCTCATGAAATTAAAGAATAAATATTATTTGTATTTAAAAAAAATTATTGAACTTTTTAAATTTTTATTTTTAGTTTCAGCAATTTTTTAAAACTAAAATAAT
The DNA here is from genome assembly GCA_003012365.1 of Medauroidea extradentata. NCBI lineage: Eukaryota > Metazoa > Arthropoda > Insecta > Phasmatodea > Phasmatidae > Medauroidea > Medauroidea extradentata. The sequence continues at coordinate 7,317 of PNEQ01033288.1, forward strand.
TGTTATTCTAAAATTTCATGAGCATGTCATTGTAGCCAGCAATGTCTTTATCCACTGTGATTTTTTTGAGTTTGGTATATCAGTTGGTTTTAGTGTAGTCGTTAAAACGCAAACATGCAAAAATTTGACTTTAAAAAGCCATTACGCGAAAACTATGAGAGATAAAAAAATTTCACAAGAGCCAAATTTAGTCACATTTTGTGTCTAAAATATGAAAAAAAAAAAATATATCTGGTACAAATAAAAAAAAATTAAAAAAAAATGGTGATGAAAATTACGGTAGACCGCGCCCTTAACATATTCTTCGGTATCCCTCCTTTTCTACCCGCGCCCTCCCTTCCTTTTGCGACGCATGCGCCCCGGGTGTCTCTGGACAAGGCAGTCGGGACCCATCACGTCGGTAGTCCTATTTCTCCATAGCACTGATCGAAACTCCCATGTGAGTACGTGAGCTCCTCTTCGAGTCATTTAACGGGGTTTTACCCAGTTTGGTAGATGGAGGAGGCTACTGCCTTGTAAGCATTCTGTAACGTCAGTAAATTAAATGTTTCAAAATTCTTCTTTAGGTTCCATCATCAAGATTTGGTTTGGTTTTGAATTGATGTATAGTTTCGATATGTTGTGACTTGGATATTTGAAATTAGTGGTTGCCCTGATGATGCCTGTGCGTAAAACTATATTTTCCAGCCATTGGCTGAGATGTGTGCCCCGGCGTATCCCTGTTTGAAGTATGTTAAATCTCGCCTGGTTTACTTTTGAATTTTATTTAACTGAACTTGAGGTCACGGATTTGTTGTTTATGAGGAGTACACGCACGCTTATTTGTCGGTCTTAATAGCCGAAGAATATCTGGTGTTATTTTTACTGAGGTGGGGTTGGTCCGGTAACTGTACGTCTTGAGGTACACCACATCTCAAAGTTTGTAATATAAGTTAAGAAACACGCACACACACACATATTCTCTCTCTCTCTCTCTCTCTCTCTCTCTCTCTCTCTCTCTATATATATATATATATATATATATATATATATATATATATATATATAGTGTTTCTTATACACACACACATATATATATTTAAATTTATACACATAATATTAGTTTGCTATTTGTACTCCTATAAACTCCTAATTTTTAAACGTAAGTATATATTTTTGTTATATGATGTTAAAATGAAAATTCCGAACCTCAGCTTATTCGGTGCAATAGACAATAATGCACGGGTTAACTCTGTCATTAACATAATAATTTACTGTAAAATTAATACTTACTGGCATCTCATTACATGGGTTAATATTAATTTTTATTGAGAAATACTAAATACTACAATACATCTGTGAATTTACTGGCTTATCAGCAAGTATTGAAATGTTGTACATTGGTGGCACAGTATAACACGCAATTGTGTTTCGTAGCGACAATGTTTTTTTTTATTTAGGTACGCATGTAAATGATTTATAGTGCATTGAATATGTATTTTTTGGTCGTGAATTGAAAATATTTGGTACCTCATGTGACTGTCTGTTTTCTTACAGGCACCACGTAGATAATAACGCCGGCACACGTACGTTGTCAATGCTGTGGATAACATGTACCCGACGTATGTGTGTGAATTCCAAAATACATGTATAGGTAATATTATACTATACTAGTACAAGTCTGCTGGCACCAGCAACAAATAAAATATGACAGCATTCGGCACCTGAAGGCATCGTAAAATAAAATCAGTGTCAAAGCAGCTTACTATGACTTTTAATACATGCTTAGTCAATGTTTGTTTGAAAAATGATAAGAGTTGAAACTTGAGCAATAGTTACTAGGATAAAGAAAATAACCAGCCAAGTTAACGTGTAATCAAATTCATTTAAACTTGAAGTGTTCATTAATAATGTTTTCGGCAAAAGTTCAGCGGTGAGTAGGGTCTCTAAGTGGGTGTAAAACATATAGTCCAGCAGACTTAATGGAATATTATAAGATGCAGTGGGATGATGGCAGCTTGACTAGCGGTGATATATGGTGACTCTATTATGTTTCATACAAGCTTTCTACATACCATTAAAATACTTCTTACTGCCTTTGTTATAGAACAAAAATACTTTCCTCGTGGAAATAAAGCTCCAGAACGCTCATCTGTGGCGTATCGATTGTTGCTGGCAAACTTCGCGGAGAAATAATCTTGAAATCTTGAAGACACGTCCATTCAGGCTAGAGCATTTCTTAGAACTTTTTGAAAAACAAACAAACAAAAAAACTAAATACACACACTATTTCCTGTCTGAGAGGTAGTATTAGTGGAGTAAAACACTTGGTTGGTTGGCAAATTTTGTGCATGAAGTGCAGTATCAAAACAGTCTGATAATTTAAGCCGAACATACTAAATTCCAGTTAAATTAAAATATGTAACAGTAAAACAATATTAGGCCGGAGTGTCTGGCAAATAGAATAATTAAAATAAAATCTGTAGCATAAAAGAAACAGTGAGATGTCACACTCAAAATTTTTATTTCGCATTAATTTGTTATGACCCACGTGTTCATTTCTAAAATATGTAACCCGTTATATCATCACTGAAAACTCTATTAACAATTTCTTACTATAAAAACGCAGAAATATCCCATACTTGTAATAATCTGCTAAGTATTAAAAGGAAATATTTTAATTGCCAGATGCGAAAAGCAATTACCACTACAGCCACAAAGTACAAAAAAATCGATCCTAAAAATTTTCGAAAAATATATTAAATTGTATTTTTCTGAATTTTTAAAAACAATTTTTCAAACTGATACGAATTTTCCCTCTGCTATATAATATGTAACCTTACATAATTTTATATTTAATTTTAAAACCTTGCGCAGAGAAAATACATGCATTTAAAAATTGTACAAACAACATACTTATCTTTAAAGCAGTAAACATTAGTTTGACGTAAGTATTATGAAGTTTAGTACGTATTCGAGTTTGTAATGAAAATTCCAAGTTGCAAGAAACTCTACTATCATTTCAGGATTATGTACAGTACATAAAGGAGAATGATCGGAGGACGAATCTATTTTGTGCTGACAGTATAGTACAAGTAGAAAGTAGCGCAAACACTGGTTATCCTAGCGGAAAAATAACTCGGAAGTCACTAGAAAAGTAAGTATTAATAATTATATTCTGAAGAACGCACTTAATTAAGATGATATACCAACATTTATTTTTACGCCTTCCAGATATTCAACACAAATGTCATAAATCTGTCGTACACAATAGATTTCACATTCATGTTTCCATAACTGCTACAGCATTGGTATTTTCACCACATAGATGCTTAGAGTAAAACTCGGTGTCCGACATGCAGCATGCTTAATCTTCGAAAATAAGTCACTAATGTGTCCCAAATTAAAAGCCCTTCAGACGGTGTGTAATATACCCATTCCTCTCATACATTGATGCGTGCATCCTTCATACGCATTATAATTGTCAGTTATGGATAGCCTGTTTCTTTAACAAGAATCCTTAATAACCATTTAAATACCCTTACTATATGCTTATGTTATTCCTGTCCTCTGAAAAGTGATGGCAAATATTATTAATATGTAATGACAATCAACTTGTTAGCAATTTCTCTGACAGAAACTGGAATTGTCCCGATATTAATTGTAAGGGAAAACGTCTTCAAATTCGTTAGCTGATATTTCGAATGTTATAATGATGTTAAACGTGTATGAATGATGACCAAATAACTAATCATCTTTCTGCGCAATGTTTTATATCTCATATACATGTCATAAGTCACAAAGTGTGCTGTTCATTATTTACTAAATAAAAACTGCCTAAGGTTTTGCGCATTTTGGCGCCGCTTCATACGTTCACCTTCAATTGGCTCTCAGCTTGCTTCAGATTTCAATATTTCAGTGGCAGCTCTACACTCTAAAAAATAGTTTGTAAATTTGCCGCACGTGCGTGTAGGAGCGTTAAGAAAGTAAGTATGGAAGTATTTTTTCCCCAGACATCCATAGTAGCACTCCTAAACTTTTTATAAAACAGTAGCCAGTCTTATATTGTAACAACTGTAAAAGTTTTCATATTTATAAGGTGGAAGTACAGTTAGGTGTTCCATAATGTTTTGGTTAATTACTTCCCAAACATTATAGGAGGATTTTTTACAGTGTATGTTAAGTCTGCCGTGTGTACTGCGTACGAAGGGGAAGGAGCTTTTATTTGTGGCAACTGTTAAAAAACATTACGGTCTACAGTTTATCCCAAATTATTTGCATGTAAAAATGTCCATATAATCTGTGTAATCAATGACACTTTGTAACGTGTTAGTATTTTCGAGTTTTGGCGGCCGGACGGTTCAATCTTGTAATATTCTCACCACGGTCTGGACGATACCGTATATCGTTTTTTTTTTTTTTTTCGGGTTACTCCCGTTTCCCCCGCCCATCATTCCTGGCGTAACACCTTATCTGCATCGTGTTACTACTACTCATCGGCTCTGTAGATATAATAGTTGCGCAAATCTGTACATTCACGTCTCCATTTAAACTAAGAAAATGGGAATACTAATAGCCTACAACTGCCACACATTAACAAACTATTTATTAACGAATAATTATTCTGTGAGAAACGAGCGACAAGTTTTTATTGCCTCATTTTGGGTGGCGAGAAAATTTAGTGAACAAAAACGTTATGTATAGACCGGTCACATTGTATACTAATTTAAACTGTTTCAGATAACTACATTTAACCAAATTGCTATGCTGCTGTTAGTTGTTACGTTGACTTTAAAATTAATTACTCGAAAAAACGTATTTAAGGATTCTCGGCATTCGCGTGGAATGAAATGCTGTAAAACCTAAACAACGTTGGCCAAGGTGGATTGAAGAGTAACGGTACGAGGTTGAGAGTTAAACCAGGCACTACTTAGGCGATTTTATTTTTTATTTATTTTTTTTTTTTAGTTTCACAAAAAAATAGCTCTAAATTTATATAGTCAATACTTACTTGGTTTGTGTATATCATGCTATACAAAACAATGAAACTAAACAGCTAAAAATTCTCATTCCAGATTATGACATTTTTGTTCTTTGTGCCCACATTCATGTTTCAGTCTTTGCCATTTTTATATGAACTTACCTTCGCTGTTTTCATTTTCTACAACGAAGTTGAAACTCGGAATAAATTTAGTTTTGAAGTTGTACATAATTTATTTATGCAATTGAACATTAAAACGGCAAGTATTAAAAATATGTACAACGTTTTAATGCTTTCATGTTGTGTTATGAACACACCTTATGTACTCGAACTCGCATGATCGAAAACCTAGTAGTCAATAATTTCAAACATGGTTACTTATAGCGATATTTGAAGTTTATAATTTTGTTTCTGTTCCCCTAATGAATTTCCAACATAATGGAAAAGAAAAGCATGTAATGAAGCTTGAAACCATTACATGTTTGCATTTTTAGGGTATCTTGCCACTGAGATAACTTATATTTTAAATCCGTATGAAATTCTTCGATGATTTTTATATTATTAAGTTTTCATTATATGTGTACTTAATAACACATGTACAGTATTTCTATATTTATTATAAAACCAAATGTATTGTACATTCGCTCTATTTGCGGTATTGTGCATTCATTCTATGATCAAACCAAACAGGTTACCTACCGTTTGACCTTGGCTCAGCGGTGTGAATCTGAGTCATACTGTGAAATTACGTGAATAATATGTTTTGGGTGTAACTTGCAAAGGAGGTAACAAAAGAATTATTATTATTTAATTTCTGAAGGAACGTGTTCAATGTCACAGTATTGTGTGTGATGAATAATATTTCTACTAATAATACTACTACTACTAATAATACTGCTACTACTAATAATAATTATAATGTATGGGCGATGCACCATAAGGTAGGAGTGACATCCACCGAGTTGATCGCATGTTGACCTGGGGCTCGTAGGCTACCACCATCCCTGAGCTGTGACATGACACCAGTGATGTTAGATCGTCATCTCTCTGTTATGGTACAGGGCATTCAAAATTATGGTACATTGGCTCAAAAACATGGTACATTTATAACAGATGTAATATATATTTATAACCGTTCGTTTATAAATGTTTCATTACTCAACAGTTTATTTTTTAATTTTACAATACTGTTATTAAATACGTACAAATGGAAATAGATCATGCTTTGAAAATCACAATATTTTGAACACTACATCTATTGATTCTGTCAAAATAGAAAACTTAGCCAACTTAAATGTTTCTAAAAGTACACACGGTCACTTATGAGAACACATTTTTTTTTCTTGGCAGGCGAATGTACTGTCAGAGTATTACATTACAGATAAGTGTACATATGTGCAGACAGGTGGCATTTTGAAATGCGAATACGATATTGAGGCCATGTTTTTATCTGCACCTATGAAGTTTGAGAGCTGATAAGTCACAGCGAGTCGTCGGGTATACATTACAATGAAAATCGCCAGAAATCCAATAGGTACATCTTGGTACCATGGCAGCCTCGAATTGGTACATGGTACACCAGGTCAAATAATGGTACAAGTACCATGAACATGGTACGTGTGACAACACTGCATGACACGAGACTCTGCAATGGAGCAGCGCTGGAATGAGGGGTCGGAGGAAGCGGGAATTCCCCTAGAAAGCCCGCCAACCAGCGACATCGTCCGGAAGGTTTCCCACATGCGAAGATCCTGAGGTCACCTGGCGGGTATCGAACCCGGATCGCAGTGTTGAAAAGAGAGATCTGACACTCATAGTTTTCTTATAGACATGAACAATATTAGTTTACACATAAGAGTGAGAGGTATTATTTTTTATACTTTGTCATGAGACAATCAGGGATCTGAACCGGTGGCTGTATAGACAACTTTCAACCACTCATACACAGCTCGTTACCCGGATTAGAATCGTCTTAGAATTTTCGGGTGTAGTACACATAAAAGACGTTGCCGAAAGTTTTTCTCCGGGATCTTCTGTTTTCCTACCCCAATTCGCATTACGAATCTTCTCCCTCCATCACGGGCGGTCTCTCGTTTGTAAGCTAAATTTTCCAAGCAAGAATAGGCTTAGTAGATCACGGTCCTGTTTGTTTGAGTGCGTGTGTTTCCTGTGATAACTTTTGAACTTTTTGCGCGATTTCATCAAATTTAGTAAGGATACCTGACATTTTGTGTATTTTTTTTTTGCGAAAAGTAAGGAAATGTGCTGCAATTAAACACTTAAGTTCATTTGCAAAATCTCAGTAATCGTTCATCCGATTTGAAAGCAAATTGGTACAATGAAGGTTTTTGCTGTTCGCGTTACAAAGTTCTGTTACCTCACATATCCTCCATTTAAAAAATAGTAACATCAGAAATTTTGAGTTTTTTCTTGCATTAACACAGAAATAATTTATCTGAATTAGACCTAAGTATGTGTGTGGGAAGTAGATTATAATAAAAATAAATCATTATTTAGTAACCAAATATGTTATATCCACCAACTTGAAAAATAGTTTAATAATAATTTAAATGCCATGCACCCCAACAGCTATGTATCTGAATTGATCGTAAATATGTACCCGAACGGTTCTTAGTAAAAGCGTTGCATGCCGGGTAACTTAAACTCAAGTGTCTGCCATTTGGAAAATTAACACTACCCTACGTTTTGAGTTTAATGTTCTAAAAAATTAGGAGCCGTTCTGATGTTTACTAGCATTTTGGTCTTGTTAGACTATGAAAACCATTCATTATTTGTAATGTAACCTCTTGCGTCTGCTACTTTGAACAACAGGGGTAATAGTAGATTTAAAACACCCGGGGATATGCGAATCTGAATTTAGCATTGAAAGCCCTATGACCCTCTTCAAGGAGGAGTAGCCTTAACTTCTCGTTGTTACTGGCCGTACAACCCTCTCACTCTACCGCATTTGCAGAAATGAATGAGGGTTCCTATTTAATATATTTAATATTGTAAAGTTGCCACCCCCAAACTCCGCACACACTGGACGGAGGGAGGAGGAAGGTTGGGTGATCTACATTGTTATTACCATGGATATTATTTTTCAGAACATTGATCGCGTTTTTTTATCCGATGCGTGGTTTTTTATATATTTCGTTGTCTCGTGGTGATAAATAACCTCTCCCAGCGTAGTTGTAAGACATGATCCACTTCTGACAGTTCAGATATGAGTTTCCCGAACTCTTATCTTTGAACTAAGTTATTTTTTCTTGTTCAGTAGGTGTGATACACTGGAAACAACCCAATGACAAGTGATAGTTTTGCCTATGTGATACATTCATACGAAGCGTTGTGTGTGAAATACCAGGATAGTTACAGAACATTAGAACCTTTCGAAGAAATTTGCTTCGTTATTAAAAGAAAATAATAGTTTTACACAGACTATAATAGGCTACAGATTCGTATGAAAAATAATACAGTGCAAGCTTGATTGTATTATATATGTACTTCATTACAGAGTTGGACATCAATCAATAATCGTCAATGTCAGTACATGTTCGCAATGAAAACATTTGTTACAATTACTTGTAGTTCAGTGACAAAGTCAGAGCATAACACAGCTGAGTTACTTTCCGTAACTGAAATTTTACGTACGAATAAGGACAATCAAATGACAAACAGTATATAAAGAAACGTACATCGTAAGAAAACTTAAAAAGCCACAAAATATATGCACACCCAAACTTCATTCCGTAATGTAATTTTATGTGTCATTAATCTATGAAATAGTATTTAGTAAATACCTGCCAATGAGTAATGTTTTTATTTTTCTCTTGCCAGCAACTATCGTAATAGTTTATGTGTTTATGCTTAAACTATTTAAAACATAAGCAAAAAACATTACCAGTTAACATTTTACAATTGAACTTATGCGCTATACTAAGCCTTCTACTTCACAAAATTTTATTAATTAATAAAATGAAAATTCATATTTTTTTACAAGAATCAGTTATAGACAATCACTACGCGGATATATTTACGGTTAATTTCACATTTGAACTGTAAAAAACTTAAGTCATTTGCAATAAAGTAAATAGCGTAGGTAGAATAGCCACGGCCATGTTACAAAGCAAGGGACGATCAATTTGAATCACACCTCCAGCGGTGAATGTGTAGTCCCTGCTAGATACCTGGTCATAGAACATACATAGCTGTTCCCTCATGGTGTCTTCAAGTGGCAGTTCCACCAGCAAGTCTTGTATGGTGTCTTGAGTACGCCTCACAGCCATGCTGACTGCTCTACATGATGAGACGATATACACTGCCTGGTAGACGTAAGTCGCTGCCCACAACGTTGCCACGAATATCGAAGTGACATTACCATGTTTCATGAGATCTATGGAATTGATTACTGCTGCTGTAATAACTCCACATGTGCTGAACATGTAAGCTAAAACGTACACGCCATAAGCATCGTTAATAAGGAAAACACACTTGGCTACTTTCTCGTACAGAACTCTTAACGAATAAATATACATTTCATCGTAACGAGGTTCACTTATTAGAGTTATTCCACGGATTCTGGCACTTGCCGCAGAATGTTCCGCTACTTGGCCATGAGGGAGATTTAGCTGTGTTTCTTGCCTTGTAATTGTAGTGATGCTACCATCACCGGTATCTGATGTTACAAGTTCGCAAAGTTTTAGGTTTAGTTCTTCAATTCTTCGTAGAACTTGGGAAATCCAATAAGTGTAATTAAATGTTAGAGTTATATCGACCAATTTCAAGAGAAAATAGACCATTAGGTTTATGCGGTAAAATACGTCATATTCTTTATAGACGTACATGACGACACAGAAATGGCCTACAACTAAGAGGTGTAAAGCCAGAATGTTTGTTTCAGTAGACGTCTGACCTGTCCCGCGTTGAGGAAGCAGCTTATCAAAGAGCTTATTTTTGTCCACATCCAGAAAAGTCTGTATTATCTGTTTTCTTGACTGACTGTTCACGTTCATATTTACGTACCCTACTATTTTTTCTTGAATATCTAATAATAAAGCTAAATCAAATGTAATAAACTGGAAAGTCCCTTTGCTTATATTTTTATTTTCAAAAATCCAGAAATGTATATGAACAGCAATAACAAGACCAGAATAGACTGTCGCTAATACTGACCTTTTAAAATGTACATCATCAAAACTGTTGCGGTGAGTGAATGAGATGCGATAAGATTCTAAGCCTAAAATCTTCATTGATCTATACCAGCGACCACAGATTGATTTATAGTATTCTTCACTGGAAACTGCCATGGTTCCTGAAAAATAAAGAAAATAATTCAGGAAAAATTTCTGTAGATACTTTTTTGTTATTTTTAATATTCAGATATTACAGATGATGTGTCCTACGACACATTTATCGTATACTAATCAACTGTTTTTTTTAATAATAACTACGCGTTCTTTCAAAGCTTGTATAGTTTTAAAACTATTTCTTCTTTTCCTTATTGAATTAAGTTTAGCCATAGAGAATTTTAACGATTTAAGGTTATAGTGCAATTTACAGTGACAAAAAATTCTTCATAGAAATTTAAATGAGGAAACTGCAATTTATTGAAAACAGATAAATGTATTTTCTCTAATTTATTATAAAATTAATCCCATTAATATTTCCACACCAGGTAAAAGTCGAGAAGTTTATAAAACGTAAATATATTTTTACGTAAACGATGTAGGAAGCGTGAAACTAACATTAAAGATAAAATACATAAAATGTTTATATTTGTAACATATAGTATATGAAATGATGCTGATTGTTAACTTCGATATTCGTTTTGACCTCTTCACTCTGATCACTTGTTCAGTGATATACCCAATAATGACACAGTTACACAAAATGTAATCGACAGTCTGTGAGACGAGTTGACGTATCTGCACAGATAGAGTCAGAGACAGTACAATGCATGAACTAGGCCTAGTAATTTTGACGAAAAAACCGACACGTAGCATATCGAAAAAAAAAAACAGTACGCCGAGCCACTATTTCAAGCGGTCTTTCAAATTACGCCGATGCTTGTTGGTCAACATTCAGAATAAAGGCAGCATATATTCCTATAAACCACCCCACTTGCTTTACAAACTTTAGATATGGCATTCGATTTATAAAGTGTTAGAGAATTTAAAGTGCTAATTTTTAAATGGCTGCAATTTAAATATTCGTGTGCTAAAAGTTGTATTATTGCAACATTGAAATGGATTTAAACGAACACTCTACTAGTATGTGGCTGTGGTGTTCTATTAAGTAAGTATTGTTGAGGCCACTGAGACATTTCTATGGCCAAGCCATGATCACAGAAAAGCAGCAGCAGAAACACTGGACTTATCACAGCTCCCCTCGTTCATTCTTTATTAGTTTTCCATAACCTAATCTAGGGAGTGTTAACCATATAAACAACCAAAAATTACTTTTTATTGTGTCTGAAACCTTCCAGTATGTGTGTTAAACTGTATTAAATATGACTGAAATATCAAAAAAGTTTATATATATTTATTTATTTTCTGAATAATATGAATACCATAGAATCAACCTTTTAAAAAATTTACTAAGGTACACAAGACTACGGAAGAATGACTATATATGCAATAAATATTACATATAACAGGAAATTTTTCTAGCACCATTCAAAACACGATGAATATCTCAATTTACAATTTTATTTTCATGAATAAACATATCAAAATTATGTTCAATCTGTTTAATTTTTTAGAGCTCACAAACATTGCCTTAGCTACTTTTTACGAACTTTGGGAAAACCATAACCTTCATTATCAATTACATTTCTAATGTAATTTCCGCGCAAACATGATTAATAATTTTTAAGTTAATCCCTGCAAAACATGATCAAAATGGGTACAGGCGCAGCAAAACCTACAATAAGAAACTTAAACTGCTTACCGCCAGTCAAATGGCATAACTAGGAAGCTTCAAGAGGAACTAAAGTTAAATAAATCTTATTTCAAAATTATTACTAATAATATAATACCAAAACTACAAAGCCTGACATCCTAGCCATTTATGGCCTAACGAGACTTAACTTAATCTAACAGCATCATTCCTCAAGCCTGTCTTCCAAATCCATCAAAAACCCGCCATACGTAGTCGTTCCCTCACTCCTCTACATTCTCAAGAAGGTGGTGTGATTCATATTTAAAGGAAATTCTGTTAAAAAACCACGTCGCGCATCAGTTATTGGAACTTAAACAAACAGAAGCTTCTCTGACTTTATCCAGCAACAATACTAAATTCTTTTCCTCTGCTGCATCGCCATTTCTCCTCTCTGCCGACGTCACAGCGAAAGTTAAACAACACAATGTCTGTATGCCTTGCGCTGGGAACACTAAAGCATGTCTGTGATAACAATTAACAAAGGTACGTTGTTATTAAAATACGCGTAACATTTCAACGTCTGTCTACTGCTTACTTCATGGGAATCCATGCCATCTCACACAAATACCAGGTAAACATCAAATAAACTATAAATATACGCTAGGCGAAAATATGTCCATTTGTTTTCCACTCGGAAAATAATGCGTCGTAAACAGAAACGTTGACTGCAACCCGATGTCAAGTAGACACCGTCACAGCGTGTTGATAAATATACAGTCATAATTATATAACATAATGGTGTAAATAATGTGGACAATCTTAAGAATTCATTTATTAAGTTTATTTTAAGGTATGTTCATAGGAAAATTCAAATCAGTACGAATTGTTTGAATACGGTTATTTATATTGATTAATATCTAATAGATCTATCAACCACATTTTACCAAAATTTGCCTTACATCGTTAGCTGAACTTACTACTGCATCACTGTTTTTCTGCCGTTTCGTAATAAACTGTCAAACAATATCGCAGCTTCGATTTTGCATCTTGCAATTATATTAAACACATTTTCATAATTTTTCGTAATCGAGTACAGACATAGGCTATTTACCATTGTTTTTTTTCCATAGTTCATAGAAATATTTTATTAAATGAAGTTATACATACACTGTATTCAGAACTTTTATTCTACTTATTCCAACCTAACTTTGATTTTTGCATGGTTGAATGCCGATTAGAGTATCCTTTGTTAGAATCCCAGGTAAGTAATTTATGATATAGTCTAATTTCAGTGAGATCTACGTAATTGTCTGGTTCCATTAACTTCAATCTCTCTGTGAACGAAATTTTAGTCTCTACGCCCCATACACACTTCATAAGTATTTAGAATGATTTCTATCATTATATTTAATACTAGCACTGCGCCCGCGGTTTTGTGCGCATGCGTATTACTAAGAGCAGATATCACTTTGTACACCAGATACGTAGTTCAGTCATCTACAGTTAGAATGACAAACATGCTAGTTGAGATTACTCTGTATCAGGATATGAAGCTATGCGTCGGCATAATAAGAAACCCTCGTAGCTCCATTTATGGACATTTTTCAGAAGGAACAAAAAACTGTGGTACAAACTATTTATGATACAGAACACTGCAATTTTGAAATAGATACATAATTACAAATCCTAAGCAGCATGTGTAACATAGTTCTTTGAGGGTGATTTTTTTGTGGAATTACGTAGTTATCTGACCAACGCTTCAAGTCAGGAGTTAAGATTATTGCTCTTTGACGGATTGTTATTGCTACAATCAATTGTTATACCTAAGATTTTTCCAAACTGTGTAGTTCGTAAACAGCCGCAAGATAGGTCTAAAATTAAAAAATTAAAAAATAAATAAATAAATAAATAAAAGAGGAGTTGCGAAGGTTTCTTGCTAGGCCGACGTACAGCTGTCTTAAATATGTCCCTGCTATTAAGAGCGACTTCGCATGGGCCTTATTTATAGTTACAGCAAGGTTGACGTTGTTGGGTGATTACAGACTGTTAAATTTAATAGGGTAATCGAATGAAATACATAGTCAGCACAACCATTGGTGACGGTGCCCTTAATAGCATATTCGTTTTTCAAAACCTTCATTTAAATTTAAGTGGAATTAGGGAGTTATGGCGGATAATGTATCGCTAAACTATAAATGTATTTAGAAACCTAACCATGAGGATGGTACAGGTGGGCTAATGCAGTCGAGGAACTTCAACAGATAGTGGACTGCATAATATATTTTCACCACTTTTGAACTTCATCCTAATTGCACAAATGTCATATTTCTCGCAGTTTTTTGTGTGTCACACTTGCATAACTGCACAGCCTTCAAAGGAATTTGACGACAGACCCTCCCGAACAATAGATCGGCACTACAAACACATGCGACTACGTCGAAATTATTCATGAAAACTAATTTAACAATAAAATATTAATTTCTTCGGCTCATAGAGAATGTACAACACTGCGTCTCTAAAGGACTGTTGAATGAAACTCCTGTATAATTTATTTCTGGCTGGTCTTACTTGTTTTCCACAAACTAAATTTCTTCATAATTAAGTTATCCTACAAAATAAAAAGTTTGCATTACTTTTGTTTTAGGTACATACATAAGCACCATCTGGACGCGAACACCACCTCATTGTGTCTACTGGTTAGGTAAGTATCATCGGCTGATAGAAAACAAGTTTTATGCCTTTTCTTACCATTAGGTGTCGAATTTCGAAAAATCTCAATTTCACACCTTAAATATTTGTTCAAGTATCCATGTGAAGTGAAAATCACTACGATAGCTCATTCAATCAAAGCACAATCGAAAATTCATTAAATATCACGTATCGATCCTGTAGAGTACTGAGAGATCGAATTAATAAAAATATTAAAACCTCTTTGCAGCCATTTACCTAATCATCGTCCTAAAGCAAACAAAAACTGAAAATCTCGATGGGTTCGATACATATCAAAGATTTATCTAAACCACATTCCAGGTCTTTTCACCTCCTAAGAGTCTGAAATTCTTAAAACCCTTGAATCACTTTTTATACTACTTTAATCGTGTCTATTGAACATGAAAAAACACGAAAATTGTCCGCTGGGATCATGATATACAGACGATTATACGAAAAAATTCCATCACTTTTCACCTTTTTTCACCTCCTTAGGTGAGGAATTTCGAAAATTCGTGAAATAACTTTTCACGTATTTGAGTAACTACCAATCTTAATAAAAAAATTACGTCGTTATATAAAATACCGATTATGAATCGAAAATACAATTTACCCTTTTATTACCTCTTTAGGTTGAATTTGAAATAAATATTTAAGTGGTATTTATATATTTACATAAGCATCAGCCTAAAGCAAAGAGCGCTTCGATATATCGATTGGTTCGATAGATATAGAGGAATAATCTGAAACACATTTAACGTGTTTTCATCCCTTAACTATACAATTTCGAAACGTCTTGGAGTGCTGATACAGATATTTTTATACTTAACTAATTGAAGTAAAAATCACGACGATAGTCAGTTGTGTTTCGGTGATACAGACGATTCATAAATAACATTTTTGCCCCCTTTTTACTGCGTGGGGTTCGAATAAATAAAAAATCTAAAACTGAGTTTTTGGTATTTACGTAAGTAACATTTTGAACTGAATAGCAACCCTTTATCCCGAGGTATTAGCTAGATATCGATAGTTAATCGGAAACACGTTTAAGATATTTTCACCCTCTTGAATGTTGAATTTCGAAAAAATCCTGAAATTGACTAACATGCATTTAATGTGAGTTCTAGTTGAGTAAAAAACTACGATGATAGGCCGTCCGGTACGATCTCTATCGACGTTCCTTCGTATATACATTTCACCCTTTTTCAACCCCTCAAATGTCGAATTTCAAAAAAATCCCTTCTTAGTGCTCGCTTACGATCTGAGGGGAAACCACACAAAAATTTTCAAAACTCTAGGTCCAGTGGTTTTGAGCTGCAGTTTGATATGTCAGTCAGTCATGCAGTCAGTCAGTCAAGCATTCATTCATTCATTCATTCATTCATTCATTCATTCATTCATCCATTCTTTCAGTCAGTCAGTAAGTCAGTCAGTCAGTCAGTCAGTCAGTAAGTCAGTCAGTAAGTCAGTCAGTGTTCTCTTTTATAAAGGGTGAGGTACATGAAGTGTTACAGAGCAATAGCACTCAAACTAGGGATCATATCCATAAATGTTTCAGACAAAAGTTTCAGTGTTTGAGAAGGCCGTCATACTGAACAACCCTATTTTTTATAAGTGTAGGTGCCGAAGCTACGTCTAGGTGAACTCCACTTTGTTAAATGGAACCATGCCTCTTGTATACGATGACATTAGTACCGATTTGATGACGAATTCAGCGACCTACAACACAAGGGCATTTAGCCACGCTCTTAAAGGATCCACTAACCTTAGTTTGGGTCTACATACAGAAGATGCTCGAAGTGATGTCTCTCGACTAGTAAGCACTTGCTAATTCGCTGATGAAACGACCATCGAACGTCAGACAAGAGTTGTGATGTAATTTCGGTACATGCTCGGCGTATTATTTATTTCATGCTACCACCACTACGCGTTCTGTGACAAAACCCCACAATAAGTAATCTAGTGGTGTTAGATCTGGCGAAAGAGATGGCCAAGCTACAGAGCCGCCTCGTCCTATCCACTTGTCCCCAAATATCTCATTCATCTCTTGTCTCGAACACAGAGCATAGTGGGGTGGTTCACCGTCGTGTTGCACCCACATGTTCATGCGAACATGCAAAGGCACGTCTTCCCATAATTAAGGCAGTACATTGTGCAGAAAGTTTGCGTAAACTTGCCCAGTCAAGTGAACTTAAAAAAATATGGACCAATGTCGTGATCGCCAACAATGCCGCACCAACAATTAATGAACCACATATGTTGAAATGGTACCGTTCTAATCCATCGAGGATTCTCATTTGCCCAATAATGTATGTTACGCATATTCACATTTCCCGTATTTGTGAAGTTATAGATTCGTGGGAAAAGAGCACAGGACCCAAAAAGGAGACATCTGTGCGCATTTGTCTACGAATCCAATTACAGAAATTGTAGCGATTTAAGAAATCATTGCCGTACAAATCCTGATGTAATGACATACGTTTCGGATGGAACTTGTGTTGATCTAAGATTCTTAATACAGATCGCTAGCTAATTCCACTCTCTCTTTCCATTTGCCAGCTTCTCGCATGATGTGGATTTAGTGCAGCAAAAGCTACGATTGCAGCCACATTGTTTTCATTCACAATCGGCCGACGTCTGACTAGTGTGTGTTTCATTTTACTGAAGCGACAGAAATTGTCAGCTAATCGCTTATAAGTCATGTGCTATTTTGTTGCCTATCCGGATAACGAGCCGCATACAAATCAAGGGTGTTTCTGTAATTTTTACGGCACTACCCCAACACCATCAACAAAGCAAATTATTCTTGAAATTCGTTAATTTTCGCGATCTGATGTACGCACACTAGAAGGTACAGCGTGACTAACTGATACTTTTGGGCGAGTGACTTAATGACCCTGTATTGTAGGTCGCTGAATTCGTCGTCAAATCGATACCAATTTCATCGAATAAAATATACATGGTTCCATTTAACTAAGTGGTGTTGATGACTTGGCTTCAAGGCCTCCACCGATAAAAAAATAGGGTCGCCCAGTATGACAGCCTCCTCGAACACGGAAACTTTTGTCTGAAACATTTGTGGACATGATCACTAGTTTGAGTGCTATTGCTCTGTTACACTTTATGTGCTTCAACTTGCGTATAAAAACTAGCTGCGCTCCCGCAGCTTTGCTCGCGTGTGTTATTCATAGCAGATAATACTTGCTTTTATTGAAAAAACCTATTTGTACACGAGATGGATAGTTCAGTCATCAAGTGTTCGAATGACACAGCTGCTAGTAGAGTTAACTCTGCCGCAAGATAAGTAGCAATAGCTGTCCACGTAAAAGCAGTCTTAAGTTTGTCCCTGCCACTAACAGCGACTTTGCCTGGGCCTTATTTATAGCTACAGCGAAGTTGACGTTACGGGGTGATTACTGACTCCTAATTGTAAGAGAATTCTTGAACGAAATACGCAGTTTACGTGATACGAAGACTGATTTCCCCCGAGCACAACCGTTAGTGATGGTGCTCTCAAAACATACTTGTTACTCAAAACATTCTCTTGAAGTTAAGTGCCGCTAGGCAGTTTTGGCGGGATGATATTTTGCAGAAATATAAACATATTTGGTATCCCAACATTAAGGTTAGTGAGGTGGTATAGGCTACGTGGAAGGACGCAGTTGAGCAATATCAGTGCATAGCGGACTGCATACATTTTTACCACTTTTTAACGACGTCATACAAATTGCACTAATTTAATCTGCCTTGCAGTTTTTGTACGTCAGAACGAAAAAACTCTTGCGCCACATAACGTCGAAAGTATTAATAATTTCCTAGGCTCATAGAGGTTGTATAACAACACGTCTCGGTATGACTGCAGAACGAAACTCTTTTATGATTGCGGGTAGTACTTGCTTATCGGATCGTCTGCCTTGAAAGTTTACAAACTAAGTTTTCTTCTTAATAAATAGGCACTCTTATAAAATATAAAGTGCTGTTAATTTCTTTTAGGTACTTATGTAAGCATTATTCTAGTGCGATCACCACCTCAATATCTCGACTGGTTAGATAAGCATCAACGGCTGATAGGAAACAAATTTTATTACTTTTCGCCCATTTTGGTGTCAAATTTCTAAAAATAATAATTTCACGCTTTTAATATTTGTTCAAGTATCCAAGTGAAGTGAAAATCACGACGAAAGCTCGTTCAGTAGAAGCAAAATCGATCATTCGTTAAAAATCACATCTAACCCTTGTACGGTACTGTGAGTTCGAAATTTAGAAAGTCTTAAAACACTTTTGCGGCCACTGACCTGATTATAATTCTGAAGCAAAAATATACTGAATATGTCGATGGCTTCGATATGTATCGAAGAATTATATAAAACTCATCCCCTGTCTTTTCACCTCCTAAGAGACTGAATTTCGTAAAACCCTTGAAACACATTTTAGACTACTTAACTAGAGTCCCTTGAACATTAAAAACACGACAATAGCCCGTTGAGTTCAAGGTATATCAAATATTAATTAAAAACACATTTCATCACTTTTTATCTCTCTTCAGCTCCTAAGGTGGGGAACTTCGAAAATTCGTAAAATGAATTTTCATGTATTTGAGTAAGCATAAACCTTAAACAAAAATCACGTCGATACATAAATATCAGTAGGGGTCAATGTATTATCGATTGTGAATCGAAAACACATTTCACCACTTTTTTTAAACTCTGTAGGGCCGATTTCGAAAAATATATTTAAATTGTATTTTGGATATCTGCATATTCATAAATCTAAAGAAAAGTGCACTTAGATTTCTCGGTTGGCTCGATATATATGGCGGAATCATCGAAAACACATTTCACGTATTTTAACCCCATTAATTAAAGAATTTTGGAACGTTCTTGGAGTCTTGTCATATTCATTTGCATAGGTAACCAATTGAAGTAAGAATCACAACGATAACCAATTGTGTTCCAGTGATATAGACGGTTCATAAAAGACACATTTCCCCCTTTTTTTCCGATTGGGGGTCAAATTAAAAAAATCCGAAAACTGCTTTTTGGATATTTAGGTAAGCAACATTTTGAAGTTTAAAGCAATTATGTATCCCGAAGAGTTTGATAGATATCGGTGTGTACCGAAAACACATGTAGAGTCTTTCGCCCCCTTAATGGTCGAATTAAAAAAACCGTTAAAGTGGGTAATACGCATTATTATGATTCATCCATTGAAGTGATTGTTGCGACGATAGGCCGTCGGGTTAGAGCAATGTACACAAATATTATGAAACACATTTCACTCCTTTTCATCCCCTTAGAGTTCGAATTTCGAAAAATCCCTTCGTACTGCTCGCCTTCGACCTAAGGGGAAACCACAAAAAAAATATCACGATTCTAGATCCAGTAGTTTGGGCTACAGTTTTATCTGTCAGTCAGTCTCATTTATGTGTGGAGATTTAGTTCAGTAGCTATAATTCAATTCTTGCACACAACTGGGTGATAAATTTCAAATGATAGTGACTTATAAATTTTTTGTATTACTGAGAAAGCATGCATTGTTCGTGAGAGTATACACCGTAAATATCTTGAAATAAATATTCCTAGCGATAAAATTAAAACAGTGATAAAGTTACAAATAAATAATACAAGTACTGTAAAGTTTAATAAGTCTTCGAAAGTATATAAAACGTTCTACTGAAAATCACAGCATTGTGACATTTCAGTCATTCTTAAACACGAGCATAGTTAAAAAGATGTGCGTTTAGGTCGTAATTATTGTCGCTATTAAAAAAAGCTATTTCAATTCAATAAATAAACTGAGTGTGTACTCACCAAAGAGGGAACTATATTTGTTTAAGGAATAGCAACGCTGAGTGCTGGACAACTATATCGTACACAGTATAAGAAAACGAAGCTCTTCTCCAACTGCTCGAAGACGAAAGTGAATGTCGAAGCGACAGCCTTACGCCACCTTCCCTACAAATACTGCATGCCACATAAGTAAAGTGTGTGTGTGTGTGTTTCTGTGTATAAGAGGGCAAGTGATAAGAAAACCATGTCCTTTAGTAAACATAACAAACAAGGAGCACGTTTTGGAATCGATTTATCCGTCCGTAGAAATGTGTAAATTGCGCTGCGTGAGAAAAGAAGGTAAACACTGAGTTGACAACCTAAACAAGTAGAGCGCATAACATTTTGACATTTAAAAAAAATATCTTTCAGCAAAATGATTGACGAGACTGTTTTCGAAGTAGGAAATCAATAGGTGTTAGTGTAATGGAAATTTCTTTGTTTTTTTATTTAACTCACATTTTTATTTTCTTCATCACGCAATCGCTTACAGCTGTCTCCGCTGCTTCTCGACCGAAGTAGCCCTGCGGAAAAAAATTCACCTTGCATTTGGAAGGACCTGTGTTTGATTTCTGCACCGACTATTGTAATTTCACTTTTACAGAGTTTTCCGGAATCACTCTAGATAGTACCTTATTACAGGCCCTTGACGATTCCCACGACTGCATTGTTTGAAAAGAGTTCCTTGCTAACAGCAATAGTTAGAATGAGTAACATAAGATTTTATGCAGCGCATGTGGTGCTCTGCTCAAACAAACTTCCGCAAGACTGCATCGGAGCACTGGAAAATTTAATCGAACAAATTTGTTTTACGTAATACAAAAGCAAATTACTAGAATTAATGTAGGACATGCTTAATATTGCCGAAAGAAAAAAAATATCGATCTTTAAGTTATCAAAATAAAATACTAATAACTAGAAATTGTAGTGTAATGGATTTATTTCAAGAAAAACACATGTAAGTGAATTGAAAATATAAAGGTATATAACCAAATATTACCGTAATTGGAATTAGTTCTGAATATGTGTTTGTGTTAGATTTAATTCAAACGGACGGGGGAGGAGGGGTGTGTGCATATGTATATAAAATATATATATATGCCCGAAACGCACATTACATTTAAATTACATTTTAATGTTTATGCGTCAATTTTAAAGGGTTTTGTCTTGATTTGTTCTATTCTGTTTCAATTATTATGTTTTTAATATAACATGCCATCTTGAGATTTTTTTTTTTTTTTTTTTTTTTCGAATTTCATCAAACTTAGTACACATACACATCATAGTAGGCTTATTTCACTTTCCCATATTTAGTTATTCCTGTGTTTGTATTTTCGTAATGTCGGCAATATTTATATTCATAGCATACTATAGCATATCTGAGTAAATTTTTTTCGAATTTCATCAAACTTGGCACACTTATACTACTTAGTAAGTTGACATTATTTTGTGTATTTTGTTTTCCAGGTTTTTTTTTTTCATAATGGCGGCTATTTTACAAGGCAGGTGCAGTGAACTGTGTTGTTAGGTCTCTCTTATACAACGATCCAAGCGAGATGATGCATTAGTAAAATACTTGACTCGCAATGGACGACTTGAAGTACACGCCCCCTGACGTCACCGCAGGGGAAAAGTACTGTGGGAAACAAAGCTTGTTTACAAACATGCGGAATTGTTAGTTGGCAATTGCAGAATGCAAAAATGTTGCGCATTCATAGATTTGAACGGTAGGGTAAAGAATATTAGTTTCAATTTCATGGTTAAGATACGCAAATTCATTATATTAATATTTACCTGAAAAAAAAACTGCAAATTCCAAACAAATAATAAATTTTCTTGACGTACATCTCACCCGGGACATGTGAAGCCAAACAGCTAAATGACGATTATGATCGGCTGCGGTATCCATGGAGATAGGAATTGTTTCCCACACCTGACTGAAGCTCCTCCTCTTTACAAGTCGTCCATATTGAGGGTCCTAGTGCAATTCCTTGGCATCGTCGTGCCGATGTCGGTTTTCCGTGCATGTGGCGAGTGCTGGGATGGTTGCCTACTACAGGCCGCAACCAATTATTTCGTCGCTCCATGTCAGTCGCAGTGAATGCTTTAAGCCCTATACACAGTAGAAAACTTTAGCATTTGACGTTAACATTTTGACTTTATGATAGCTTTCAATACATTCTTTCTTATGAAGTCGTACACAATATCGCCGCCAAGTGTAAAGTTAAGCAGCCTAGACTTTACGTTTTTGATAAACTTAAAACCTAAGGTCTAAGTCAAGAATACCGTTTGCAAAGAACAGCTGTTTATGTATGTTATAATAAAATATCTTTATTTCTGTGAATCGTTTCATTCACCAGTACAAAATTTCATGACAAATATAATAAGCATGGTTTAAATGTATTCGGAAAAACATGCAAACAGAATTTGAAATGTATTTGTAGATTATGTGTAAGTTTCGTCAATATATGGCGTTACATTTTTTCAGCAAAATATTATCATAACTGGAAAATGTTTTAAAAACTGGGCTTATATTTTAATATCTCCATAGTATGCTTTTATGGCAAATACAGAATTATATATATAACAACTCTTCCATTTCAAAAAACCTATTCTAAAATTGTTTTTTAACTGTCGTTACTTTAGCTTTGTGTTTGTATTGTGTTCAACGGAAACGTAAAGTCAAATGTTAATGTAATCAATTGTGTATAGGCCTTAAATCACTACGCTGTCGACATTGCGTCAAGGTGACAGACGAGCGGTGTGCACAGCTACGTGTGACATATGATTATTAGAAAACTGCTCAGTGTGGGTCATTTATCTCTGCTTACGAATACCTCGAGGTAGCAGTATGTCGCTGATGAGGGAGCAACTTATATTTCTCAGTCTTATACACACACTTGCTACTGGCGAGGATTCACTGTTGTTTTATCCTGCAAGCAGGTATCACGTGATATGCCCACGGATTAGTGAATTTTTGTTACTAGTGCAGTTGTCAAATATTTGCCAAAACAGTTGGCACCCAATCACAGAAGTGACACTGAAGTTTACATCCTTGATCTTCAACTTGACCTTGAATATATTCGCGAAACACCTGTGCATCTAAAAATAGAACTGTACACGCGTGTGTACCTATGACAATTTCTCTAGGTATATTTAAGGTGATTTCTCGCAGTAGAAAAGGGTAAAAAAAATTTATGTTGTTTTTTTTTTCTATTTACGAGAATCTTTGCTCAGAATGAGTGAAAAAGGTTAAGGCGTGTAGCGTAATACTTGATAAAATTATAGGAACGTCTAAAGTATCAAAGGAGACCATTTCTCTCATCCTTAAATTAGTACTTGGCTGTGCGGATGAAATCCGTATTTATTTTGGTTTCTCTAGTTATGTCTTCTATTGTAAGTCACTGATTCGACTTCTCCAGTTAAAATGTATTCAACATTAATTACGTCCCTGTTGTTAAAGTGAATTACGCAGCCTTTATATTTTTGTTCCTTGTGTAGCATATTTGTACGCTTAAAAATGTTAAGGTGGTTAATGGTTGTGCGTTAATTTATGTACGAGTGTTGCCAGACACAACGGAAATTTATATACAAGAACATTTGAAGTTACGTAAAAAAAACTATTAGCAGTTTTATTCTATAGAAATTATGTTGACTATAGAACGAAAAGTATAATAACATGCCTAAGCAATGATTGATGAATGATTATAGTAAACGAACACTGTACACAAGTGCTTTATTATTCTGCGCCGCCTTAACTTGATGTGTGAGCGTGCCCGTGGTGTTGCTTTTTCTCAAATTTTCAGAAAGAAATAAAACATTTTATTAAAGCTGTCCTGGAGAGGAAGTAATTATATTTTGCTGGGATTTGAAAATCAAAGACTTCTTAGTAGGTACTTAAAAGATGTACAGTAGTTACATCTTCTGAAGACTGTGTTCAGTAGTTGCGCAATTAATTTAAATGGTTTTTAACACCAAGTGAAGAATCGGAATTAATCTTAATAATAGTTTTTCTCGCTTACTTATGTGTTTGTCCAATACACTGTATGCGTAATATTGCTAACAGTAGCAAATTGTTTAATATTTTAATTACATCCAATATTGGTGAGATAGTGCTTCGCGGACAATTACCGGCGCCTGAGCTCTCACATCATGATGCTGATATACGTGGTATTCTCTGCACGTACGAGCGTTTTGTCCAATGTATACTATCTACAGACAATTTAAGAATATGCACATTCACGAGTTGCTAAATGAAGTAAATTATGTCGACTGGAATAGCATCAAATCGCTGTGCTCCGTGGACGAGAAACTTACGTCAAATTATTATATGATTACATGCTCCCATCGTCAGTAAAAAAGCGGCTAGACACTGTCCCATTGGATGACTGCTGACTAACTTGCATGTCATAGCGGGAATATGCATACAGGAAATATACCTAGGATATAAACCAAAAATTCTCCTGTTCGGGTGGAGTTGGTTTAAAATTACAAAAATAAGAAATAATTGCAGTCAGTCTGGTAGGAACTCAAAACTTGGATTAGAAACTACGTACTGGTTTGTGGACATACGCCATTTATCATGTTTTACTGATCAAACCTGTGTTGAAAGATAAGAGTACAAAAAACTACAAGAAGGATAAAAACAAGAAAAAACAAACTTAAAACACTCAAAATTAGAAAACAAATACAATCCCAGAGGAATTCTGTCAGCTTTTTTTTGTACTATGTTTTTCAACACAGGTTTGATCAGCAAAACATGATAAATGGCGTATGTCCACAAACCAATAATTTCTAACTTTAAACTCCCATTGCAACAAACATTTGGAAATCTCATCAAAGCTTGGATACACACACTCGCTAGTTACAACTGTCAGCCACGTAAGATGTGGAATCTACTTAAATCTGTTGTGGTTGCATCAAAAACACAGTCCTCGGTTGCAATTTAAGCTTGAGTGCTAATGAACCTAATTATTTCCTTAGTGGAACAGTTTCTCAAACTTATGCTGACTGCTTTCTCCGAACTCAAGTCCTGGTATTTTACTAAATAGCAAATTTTGGTTCTCTAGTAACTCAGTTCGTGATATCGTCAAATCGATATGTCGCATAAAAAGCAATGTTGTTGGGAGTCACAATATCTCAATTCGTATAACTCGGTACTTGCTTCCATGTATATTGCCTACACAGCACATATTCCATTCATCCTTAGTCTCCGGTTACTTCCCATCCTGCTGGAAACAAGCTATTGTCCCTCCCATTCTCAAATATAAACGCGTTCAGAGGCTGTACAAGATTTCCACCGTGTTAATATCTTACCTGCCCTGACTAGGTCACTGAAACACATACTTAACAAACAGGCCCGTCAATTATTAACCATGTATGATTTATTAGACAAATTAAAGTCTGGTTTCAGGTATCAACATAGCTCTGCAGCTGCTCTAGTATATATCACTGATGATATACGCCATGACACGGACAAGAGAATACTTACTGTCATAGCTTTGATAGACTTCAGCAAATTTTTTAATTCAATATATCATCGCCTACTCCAAAAAACACTTGACAATATAATTTTTTTCTCAATCTTACGACTGGTTTGTTTCTTATTTGTCTGATATATTTCTGTAAATATAATAAGAAAACATTATTTCTTAATGTTGACATGTAATATCCGGCGTTCCACCAAGTTCAGTTATCGGACCGAATTATCTGAGATTTATTGGCCAACATTGTGTAGTGCCTATAAGCAGATCATTTTCACGTATATTTTAGTTCACAGGCAGGCGATAAGAATCTTCTGTTAAAAACGTTAATTCTGAATTTATTTATTTAATATTTAAAATAACGTTTTCTTTAATCCACAAAAAACTCAGGCAATACTGATTAGATCTAACGAGTTGCATAGTAATGTGGCCAAATCATGCCCAGCCAAAATTTCTTTAAATGGTGAGCAAGTGCAATTGAGTAAAATTACAGACTTGGGTTTATCCATTAAGTATAAAAACTGACATGGTCAGATCAGACAACAGTTGTGTGTAAAAGAGCGCTGCCGCGTTGCATTTCTTAAAGCGTTTAAAGAATGATTTACCACAGTCACTGAAGTTAACGCTTGAGAGATCATGTCTTTCCCATTTATTTAACTGCGATGTAGTTTACAATGACAGGACATTTAAACTTACTTCTAAACTTGGAAGACTACAAACTTGTGTGTGCGCGTTTAGTTCATAATTTAAAATTTAACGAATGCTTTATCACTTACTACAAAAATTTATCATGACTGAAGTTATAATTCACGCGCAAACTTTTCACTTTAGTCTTGTTATTTAAATTTCTGCGAACATAAAAACCTGTTTACCATTTCTCCCGTCTTAACTTACAATTCTCTTAACACAATCACAAAACTCTTTCCCGCGTTGCTGATAAAGTAGACATTTCTCCGCACAATGCCAAAATATATTTTCCAGTTCTTTCTCTGTCAACAGCTGCCACCTCTGGAACAGTTTAGTATAGCGACATAAGCAAGTAGATTCCCTCGCAACCTTTTAAAGCTCTGTTCATAAACATTTGCTCCATCTAGCTCACCAGTGACACTCGCAAAGAACATTTGTGATTGTGTTTGTGCGTGTAAATACGAGTGTGTTTCTGTATAGTATTTTCCTCTTAATTATTAGTCTTTACGCTAAATAAAAGTAAAATTAGTGTTTAGACTACACTTATAATATGTAATGATTTTGTTTTTATGTTTTCATGTAGTAAGAATGTGACTTAGTGGAAATATTGACAGTATTTCCTTAACTACGTCACCAAAAACTAAGGCAAATAAATAAATACAAATAAAATAACAGATTGAGACTGTGTGCAGTCGTACAGTGTACAATCGTCGGCATTAGTTTTGCCATGTATGTACAGATCACCTGGCCAAAATATTTTGATTGATATTTGCTTATTTTTTACCTGAAGTGTGGAAAAAAAATTCATCGCTTCGAAAATATTAGCAAAGTATTATTATATATTAATAGATTAATTCCAGAACAACGTAGTGACTCTTTGATACCGATATTAGATTATTTTAGTTTTACTGAAATCTTTGCAAAATTACCACGCATGGCCTAGGAAGAATTCATACCTTAACACAAATGTCAATGAGTTCACTTATTAATATTTTCATTATTTGCCAAATGTTGGACTGTTTCGTCAGTGGCCTTGAGGAAATCCGGAGAATTTAACACCCAATGATAATACTAAATTAAAAAACTATGTCGTTCTCCCTTCGAACAATCTGGTTAGAATTTAAGCGAAATCGTGTTTTACGTCAGTCAAGTCGTCCTCCAGCAGTACTCGTGTCAGATTTTATTTGGTACTTGAATAAAATATGTTGTTTTATCCATCCCACATCACCGACATATTCTAACAAAGGATATTTGCTAGAAATATGAAAGGGCCAATTCCTTGCCCTGTCGGCTAGGCCCGATCAATAATGCGCCTCCCTGTCGCTCGGCCCACGTAACAGAAATGGCACACATCAAGCCTAACACCTATCACCATAGGACTTGGAATTGTTTTCGATTTACAAATGCTATTGGGAGAGTGTTATTGCTGCCTTATATACAATACAAGTCGTTTTATCACTTTAATTGATTTGTACATTTTCGGCTACATTTGCGTACATACACACTTTACACGTATTTTAAATATATCAAACTGAAAGCCGCCAAGGGGTCGCGAACTGAATGGAGCGTTCCTGCGGTTTAGCACTCACTGAATATTTCGTGCCCAATTCATTGGCACCGTTTACTATGCCGTCACCGTACCTGCATTTCCGGAATAGGATTTCCCATCTGGTTACTGCTGCACAGCCAAGACTTGACCCCCGTCTCAACGTGGTGGGTCCTCCCCTTGGGCACAGCCACACGATCCGGACTCGCACCCGGCACCCACGTACTGGATACTGCCGACGTCCACGTCCCACTGGCTGCGTTCTCCTCGTCTAAGACCCGAAACTGGGCCCCCACGTAGTAGATACCACTGACGTCCACGTCTCACGATCGGCGTCCTCGTCCTCAGCTAGCCTTGTATACCACGAGCAGTAGAAATGGGTATGCCACCACCCCATTTATCAATGTAGTATCGTAGTCAGCCGACATGCGCATATTTGCAAAATCATTTAAGATTTCCCGCAGTAATTACGTAGTACGGTTCCCATTCTCGCCAATTCCTGTACTAGTAACCTTTACTACGTTCTCCACCAACACTACTCTTATAAGCCCAACGGTCAATTATATTGTGCGCAATAGTGTCTGAACATGCTGGTTAACTCCGTCCACTTGAACTAGCCGCAACAAGCTACTACACTCTTTTTTTTTTTTTTTTTTTTACGCGTGATATGGCCTTCAGCTTTAAGTGCCCGCGGCCAACAGCTCAACTACATATTGCGGAAGAAATATGGTCCAATCTACGTGTTTTAGGATAAGTCATGATCTTAAGACTAAGTTACATGGGATAGGTACTATAGTTACATCTTCTTTGTTGAGGCTCCTCAACGAAATGGACCACTGAGCCCTGAAACATAGGACGTAGGAAAGGTAGGTCCGGCCACCAAGGAAAATACCATTGGCCACCGACCCGCTCGTCAGTCAAATATGCATCCCCCGTCCTGCTATAAACTTTGCTAATACGTGTGCCACTCGATAAGAGCGTTCGTATAATATTGTAGGATATGAAGTAGGGAACTCTACACCTAGCGCATGTAGTTCATTATATAATCCTGTTCTGTCACCACCTATGGGACATTCAAAGATGATATGCGTGATATCAGCTTTAACCTCTCCACATTCACATGCTGGGTCTCCCTCTATTTTTAATTTAGCTAAATGAGATGGAGCTGCTGTGTGACCTGTACGTAACCGAAAAGCTATTATCCGTTCTGTTCGGGACACAGAATTGAGTGGTATATTATCCAATTTATTTGTGTGTATCGATGCATAAAGCGGTCTGGACGTGTGCACATAATCATCCCATCTACGTTCGATTTCCTTCAGTATTCCTTCTTTGAATGACGCTTCT
>PNEQ01033290.1:0-14720 GCA_003012365.1 Medauroidea extradentata
GTGACCTTGCGGACTCTGAACCAATGGCGGACATGCGTAAAAACGCTCACGGACTCCTGCGCTACATCGTCAAATGTTCAAATGCTCACTCACTGGAGCAGCAGCCAATGAACAAATATAGCTGAGGACAGTGCACACAGGACTGTGGAGTCTAGCCTGCTGGGCGTTGAACCCGCGAAATATCCGGGCCTCTAATCATAAATGAATACATTACATTGAAGCTTTGCAAACAGTCAACTTTTCCCGCGATAAATCACCTCCTCTAAACATAGTATTTCAATGCCTCACGTTCACATCTGCAGCCGTGCTTCATAGTTATTGGCGGCGTGCATTTGTGCACAGGCGGCACTCAATTGACTGAGCCAATGAGAATTACGTCACTGCGACACCACACGTCTGCGATTAGCGGGTAGATACCAACAACGTTAAGAGTTAAAAACAGCCAATCACTGACCGTGAAGCAAAGCTGCAGATGTACACGTGAGGCACAGAAACAAAATGTTGCATATTTCTTTGCCCCTAGACATGCATGATTGGTGGAGACCGGAAAAATTCGCGGGTTCACTGTCATATAGGCTAGCCTGCAAGAATATATGTGAAATCGTGCAGACAGCAGCTGTTTATTAGCTGCGCGCTGACATTGTGTAATATGCCTGTATACAGTTACAGTTTTATTATTGGCTCAGCTACTTCCAGGAAGTGTCGAGTAAGTCAACGGTCAATTGTGAACGTGATACAGACCTATAGTTGCCGGAACTCTAGCTTACGTCTAAAAGAAAACGCGCATTTTTCAGGTCTCTAATAATTGGGTGATATACGTCTGACACAACGTAGCTGCCTGCAGACCAATAATATGCATCAAAATATTACAATAGCGGTTTTCTTATTGGTTCAGTCAAATAGGGTAACAGCTCCTAGTACAAGCTAAAGCCAGTAATCTTCTGGGTGTTGAAACCCAACAAACGGTCGAATTTTCCCGCAATAAACCTTCATATCTAAAAACAAACATTTTTGTACGTAAAAAAATTTGTTAGGTGTAATGTCTACAATAGTGATTTTTTTTCACTTATGAACAGCCTTAATAAACTCGTTACAAACGGTGCTTTGCAAAAAATGAAATTTTTTATATTTTACACGTGTCTACAATTTTCCAGTCGTTGTTAGTTTGTGCTTGATTTACGTCGAAAACTCATTTGATTTTGTCAGCGGGAATCCGGCCGCTCTGAGGCCTAACAATAGTAATTTGCCGGCTTACTTCGTACCAGGAATTGCATGTCATGCGTAGTAATCACGTGACGTAATATTTATAACCTTGTTCTTACAAGGGCGAAACCAGTTAAAAATAATCATCGGTTACGGAAGTTGACGAACAGGCTTGGCGTGACTTTGCGGGAATCGATTTTCCACCACAGTTCACAGTCTAGAAGTTTCTGAGAAGGTTGTAGGCTGACAAATAATTGTTTGTATATACGTGAAAGTTTTTACAAGACAAAACGAGTAGCCATACGCTAAATATATAAAGACTAACAGCTGAGTAGCTACTAGGCCATTGCAGACGTGAGTGAGAGATTTTGGTCAGCGCCTAACATCGAGGTCTTCAGCGCTGGTGAGGGGTGACATGACGTGAATGTGGAGCGGCGCCGGAATGAAGAGGCGGGGTAAACGGGAGATACCCGAAAAAACCCGCCAACCAACGGCATCGTCCGGCACAATTCCCACATGCGAAAATGCGGGGACCGACCCCGCCGGGAATCGAACCCGGATCGCCTTGGTGGGAGGCGAGAAGTCTGACCCCTCGACCACCGCAGCCCCATCCTTGCAGACGTCTACAGATGCCTGCGCTATTGTAATTTTCCTGATTCTTTACATCTAACAAGTCTCATGTTTAGTATCTGCATTTGTTAATGAAATACGATCATTTGCAATGAGTAGTGTCGGGCAAATTTCGTGTTATTTTCTGACAACACGCTAGACTGCAAGTTGTTATTCGTTCACCCGACGTCTCCCACTGGCCTACAATGTTGTAGATTATAGCGGGGAATACTCTGAGCCAATAATTAGGGACCGGACATTTTGGCGAAGAGACTTTTGCCCCGCTATGTTTCAGTGCCTTACGCGCACATCTGCAGCTTTACTTCGCGGTTATTGGCAGTGTTTATTTGTGTAGAGTTGTACTTCATTTTACTGCGCCAATCTGAACAAATTTTACAGCGAAACCACACGTATGTGATTTGCGGGTATAATCCGTAGACACTGGGAGTTAAGGATGTCACCGTGGCAAAAATGCATACTTTTATGTTTGTATGACATAGTGTTAGTTTTATAGACTTTACTTGTGACTGCATTTTCCACTTGTGAAACTTTTTTAGCTCTCATAGTCTTCCCATAGCGGCATGTCAAAGTCAAGATTTGGAAGTTATGAAAACACAAAAATACCAAGAACCAATTAACTTATTCGAATTAAATAATTTGCACTGATATTATATATTATGGGTCATATGCTAAAATATCCAAATACACACAAAAAATCCCCTTTGTATTTTTTTTTAAATTATGATAAATGAAGAAATTTGTCATTATTTTCAAAATTCTTTAAAAAGTACAAAGGAATTTCATTGCGTGATTTTAAATATTTCAGCATATGACCCATACTATGTAATTTCAGTGTAAATTATTTCATTCAGGTAAATGAGTTGGTTTTTGTTATTTACATGTTCCAGTGACTTGCAAATCTTGACTTTGACATGCCGCGATAGAAAGACTATGACAGCTAAAAAAAAAAATAATAAAAAATAAATAACAAATTTACATATGGAAAATGTAGTCACAAGCAACATCTATTAACCTAACACTACGTCAAAAATATATAATTATGCGTTTTTGACACGTGAACTCCCTTTAAACATCCAATCAATGACCTCGAAGCAGAGCTGCAGGCTCCCATGTAAGGCACAAAGTATTGCAAAATATATTTTCGCGAAAACTTCTTGTCCCTTCCAATAATTACAAGTTCTACGGTAGAATCAAACCGCACGTAATGCAGTCAAATAGGTAAATGACATCACATACAGACAGGTGAGCGATAATAGCAACAGGAAAATTTCACGAATTCAATGAGCCGCGTGCTAGATTCCATTGCACTATGCATACTCAAGCCCCGTTTATTGGTTCATATTCTACTGCTCCACTAAGTAGCAGCTAGTGGACTAATAGTCGGGGCTTGATTATGCATTGGATAGCTGATTCTAACATGCAGGTCGTTGAGTTCACGAAATTTTACTGTCACTAGCGATAGATCAAAAATATCTTCTGGATATGTTCAGATCTATGAAGTCTAGTCTATCACCAACAATAACGCGAATTTAGCATGTTTCTAGCCATGAGAACATCAACTCATTTATTTAACAAAAAAGAAGTCCGCATTCTAAATTTGAGACTCTCTACTAAGTGAGATTCTTACCAACAGCCCTGGTGATTCCCTCAACTGAAAGAAAAATTTTCCCTGCAAAATAATTCTTGTGGTAAACACTGAATTATTTTTTGGTGACTACAAAATTTTGTGGCGACCAAAAAAAAAATTTTTGTGGTTGCTACAAGAATTATTTTGCAGACAAAATATTTTCTTTTCCGTGCCCTTCTCATGATATGGCATATTCAGGGAGATGTTTGTGACTACTGCAAACATAGCTCCTACCTCAAAGTATAACGAGTTACAGTAGCTTCTGTTGTCATACTTTCACCTCCCTCCCCTGGCTGTTTCTCTAGTTCTGTGTCCCGGTTATCTGAAACATGCGGGCATGCACGTGTTTGAATGCAGGTCTGTTACAGGATTTTAGACACGTCAGTTTCGCTTGGTTCTCTGTACGTGTCTCGTGACGTCACGCCAGATGTTGATGAGATGACAGTTTTTTCTTGTCCCTGTACTTGTGGACCAGTTGCAAACATCACACGACACGCGCTAACGTTCGAAAGTATTCAGTTGGCAGAGGATTAATGAATTTTTTTCCTTTACGCTTGTAGGCGGTTAACTCCCAAGACGAAGTCTAGTGTTGAAGAAGGATTACGAGGGAGCATTAGACGATTGTATTGTATCTTCAGTTTTTGAACCATAACATTTACTCAAACTGTATTATCAACATTTTCTATTCGACGAAGCATAGGACATATTCTTGATAAACTTCTTGACGTAAACTGTAATGGAATCTTTCATTAATTTGTCATGTAGAATCACTGCAAGATAATTCTAGGTTAACTTTAATGAATCCTCTTGGAATGATTCTGCACGACAAATTAATGAAAGATTCCATCATTATTTACGGCAAGCAGTTTACAAACAATGTATCCTATGCTTTGTCGAAGAGAAAATTTTGATAATACAATGTGATTAAATGTTATTGCTCACAAAACGGAAAATACAACAAAATTGTCTAATACTTCCCCTTAAATGTAGTTCACACGGATATCTTTGTTGTACAAGAATGTAAGCACCAGTGTTCGTTGTCTACGCGTACTACAGGCCGAGACACGTGCCTTGAGAATTGTTCCTAACGGCGTAGTTCCAAGAATAGTCGCTGTAATTCGTAATGTAATGAAACAACAGACATGTAGGCGTGCCAACTTGTTCACAAAACTTCAAAATTTACCCACATAGAAATGTATTTTGATTGGACCTTTTAAACAGCATAACGTATTGAAAATGGAAATGTAAAAAAAAAATAGAAGAATTCGTCACAAGTAGCCCATATAACGAAGAGTTAGAAGGAACGTAAACAATCGCCAAACAGTGATAAAAGTAGAGTGTTGAGACATCTAGTGTGCAGGACATGAACCTCGTAACCAGGTCCACAGTGTGAAGCTGGAGAAAGTCTTCCGTGTGCCGGCTTGTATAGTAATAGCGTAGGCAAAGCAGTTGTTTACAAAAAAAAAAAAAAGAAAAAAAAAGAAGGAACACTGGCTAACATGCTAGCTGGCATCCTAACAAACTAATTTATGAGTTCATATGGCCAACTTTCTTGTACAGGAAGGTGCCTAATATTTGTCGTGTCTGCGCCAAAAGCAAATTATAAAATGAAGAAATTGAAATATTGTAGTAGTAGATAATATCCTGGTTAAAATTACGTGATTGAGGATACTGCCATATTTCTTCAATGGATTCATTTGTTCAGGTAGACACTGTTAATTTCAAGGTACTTCGTCCTTGTAAGTTGTTTCGTAAAAAACAAAACAGTTACGCGTGTGTAAAAAAATTGTTTACATTCGAGCTGCGCAAGAAAGATAGTGAGAAATAGGATTGTGCTTAACCCGCTCTTAGCTAGCATACTAGTCTTGTTGTGAGAAAACCGACTAAAAGCGAAGCGTGTTTTCGTAATTTCTGTCCCTTTCTCTCTCCTACATTCACAGATAGTCCCCTCAGGTCAATGTCTACCTTGTTTTCCACTCTCAGCGTGTCTTCTCAGACGAGAACACGCCCAGTTGTCGCTTGAAGAGTGCGTCCATCGCTCGCTTACCCAAGTTTCATTTATATAGGATCGCTATGCAGTGTCAAGGGCCTGGTGTGGACTAGGCTTCAGACTGCACGACAGCCAGTCACAATAGCAGCGGACGTGTGGCAACCCTGCTGGACAGTTAGTTATATGAGGGTATAGCAAGCACTAACTGTTCAGGAGATGTTTCCCTCTTGTACATAGTTCCGGTCGTAAAGCGATATCCTTGGCAGCACGTCCTCAATTGCCACTGTAACCGGGTCAGTACTGCGAGGATGTCCGAGTCTCACACAACGTCGTGCACAAACGAGTTTATTACATAACCACTCCACGTGTGCCGTGGCGTTAAGCCGAGGTCTGTGTGTGTGTGTTTCTAACAACCTACATTAGCCACAAAAATTATGTATATATATATTAAAATATTAAAAAATATTATGACCAGTATAATATTCAATGATTCGTTAACGAAAAACTACTAAAATAGCACTGTTTTGTAACTTGAAATCCAAATCTTCCCGGGAGAGGACTCACGGATCTCTTTAACCCGTTCATTCGCGATGGAATTTGTAAGCTAAAGTGCTGTACTTATGAAATATATTGTTGAGTGCTGTACTTGCACCACTTTCTTTCCTTGTAACCAGTAAAGAACACTCTGGTTGCTCGGTGATCTTTATACCAACCAAGGATGATCTATTGGTTTAGGGATTACCTCGTGGTACGTTGGTCGCAGGTGATGATTAGTACATAAATTACTGCCGGCTTACAGCACATGCCATAATATTCACTTATGTGAAACATGTCCTTAAATGTGGACACTGCGACTAGACGGGTTAAAGGAGTGGTCGGTGGTCATACTATTCTTAGGTTAACCCCCCTTCCCCCTTAGACAAATCCTGGCTACGCCATTGCGTGTGACTACATGGTGAAATTGTATTAAGGCTCTTCGAGTGTGATCCGTAAATTATGTTAGATTTACAGACGTTGCTAGTTACATATCCTTCTTATGGGGAATTTTTATAATGCATAGTAGAATACAGTATATGAAACGGCATGTCAAATGTTAAAATTACCATATTACGGGAGCATACGCCCAACACAAAGTAACGAACTTATTGAAATTAATAATATACATTTAAATTATATGTGACCCGGCTACAAGATGAAATATATAAAAACACAAAACTACATATTTGGTACACTAAAATGAAAACAGTTTTATGTTGATAAAATATTTGATTTTCAGCAAACAGCGACATTCCCCCAGATTGCAATGATACTAAGTCTATAGCTATGCGAACTGTCAAGTCGTTGTGGTGTATGCCGGCGATAACAAGTGCACAGCCCTTCTACAACGCGACGATCTGATAGTAGCGTGACCCTACTCTTTCAACGCCCTTTCGCGACTGAATAAAAATTTTGAGAGCGGGTCATTATATACTGACTTTATGCACTCTGTCATGCGACTAGAGCGTTCGTGAGACATGCATTGTCGCATGACTATTAAAAGCGATGTAGCTATTGTCACGATTTTAATAAACACTTTAACAGTCTTAAGGAATGGTTTCCCCTACCATACCGTTTTTTTTTTTTTTTTTTTTTTTTTTTTTTTTTTTTTTTTTTTTTTTTTTTTTTTTTTTTTTTTTTTTTTTTTTTTTTTTTTTTTTTTTTTTTTTTTTTTTTTTTTTTTTTTTTTTTTTTTTTTTTAAATTTTTAAGAGACGCTATTTGGGGTTGAAGAATGATTACATGCGGTATTTGAGCTGTCGCTAATCTCAGCTTCATTTGTAAGTTGAACGTACATGGTATGCATGGCGGGCTGTAATCTTTACTTTCGCACTTGGAATAAAAAGCTAATAACCGAAAAGTTGTCATTCAGAAAGGTGTGTAAATATAACACCAAATTGTGTGCAAACACAGAAATACAGTATAGCAACAATTCTGCGCACCAATTTCTTACAAATTGTACAAGTTTTGCTGTGTTACTAGTGCTTAGGTGGTTCGCGATTAAGTGATCTATTACTTTTGAATAGCATCTTGCTTAGGGTAATAATTTTAAAATAATATTTTTTTGTGGGCAGACGCTAATGTTTGAGTAAGATAGAATCTGTCCCCTTTGATTGGTACCTGGGATTCTTTGTTTGTATTAAAAAGTGCAGGAAACTATAAATTATGTTGAAGGAAAACCTACCGTGCTTCGTAATACTAAGGCTTCGAACTTCAGTAACATAAATATGTTGAACATTTAAATTGCAATCTTATATGTGATTCATTGGTCAATTATTGCCGAAACTACACACGCCTGCTCTCTGTTGGTAACATTGTGAACCCAATACTGTGAAACCCGAAAAGTGGTATATCACGTTATATGGACGGTTTACCCTAATTACACTAATTTTGTTACAGTGTGTGGTAACAAACTGTCTGAAATAGGCGAAACTGTGCTACAAACCAATAAACCAATACTAATTGCTTGACTGGAGTCACGAAGCACAGCCCGTTTAATAACCTCAATTTACACTTTAAGAGTGCGTGGAAGATAAATAAACGCTGAAAACATGAAAATATCAATTGATTCCTGCGCTTTTTTCAAAACCAATATGGATAAAAAAACTCAATGACAACCCTAGATAATGGTATTTGCCAACTTTATGAATAAATATTTATCCATTATTACTAATTCGTTACGCGTGATCTCTTGCGTCGCAGTTAAATGCACAAGGTTCCGGCGTCAGAGATTGTGCCTCAGAAGTTCGTAACACTGGTAACAATTTTGTTTACAACGTTGGCTAAAACTGTTTTCTAGGATTGCTGTTGTTTATTTTTCGCAAATTGGCTTCAAGAAACCTACAGTTATAGATTAATGCTTTTAGCGTTGAATTATGTACCACGCCTAGATGTTTAGCTCTGACCAAAGTCCCTCACTCACCGAGCATAAAGTGCAGGTTATTGAACCCGCTATGTTTGTGCCTACCTGGTGGACCGACATAGTCAGCAGTAGGCGTGGACGAAGAAGAATGGCGTGCTGGTGTTTCACGCGAGAGCGAGCACGTGTGGAAAGAGGAGGTGATGTGTGTGACCTAGAAAAGGTGCGACATTCGTCCATCCACAGTCGTGGGAGAAGTGAAACAATGCATCTGTGCCTGGTGTGGGAGAGGGGGGAGGGAGGCGGTGGGAATTGCGCAACGTCTGGCCGACGTTCAAGAAGCGTGTTGGCGTCGACGTTGTGGCCACGTGCTTCTGACGTATCTGTGTCACGGCGGCGCTGTTGCCAGATATTGCCAATACAACTATCACACGCAAGGAGGAGCATTATGGTTAGACCCACTGATTTGGGGCGACAAAAATTTCCACCAACTTGTTTCAATGTAGTACTACAGAATATGTAGGAATACAGAAGTGAAATAACCAGTAGGCATACGCCAGAAAAGTGGCTTCGCTAGCCAGCAACATGGCGGAAACGTGATCCGCCAATCAGCATAAGGCGGCTGCCCTGCTAGCCGACAGCCGGACCAATAGGAAACCTTTCGTAATTTGCAGGAGCCAAACAGACACGGGCTGGTATCAACAAACCTCGGGCAAACAACAAGCGGTGAATTTCGTCTGTATCAAACAAGCCGCAACATAATTTCACGTCTGTATTACTATTTAGTCTATGGCAGTAATATTTCCTTTGCATGACATGTTTATAACAACATCTCCCTTAGTTTTCATCGATGAGTGATATTAGAGTCCTTATTTTCTGTTCTGAACGTCGTACTTGAATAATTCAGTATGCAGAAACTCAAGACATTTATCGCGTTCATTGTAAAAAAAAAAAAAAAAAAACACCTGATTCAACTACACTTTCAAGGGCGGTGAATATCTCCTATGATTTTTATTGTTAAATTATTTCGAGGGAATTTTCAACCTAGAAAACACCACTGTAGTTACGCCATGCATTGTACGTAATAATAATTTCTGCCGGAGTTCGCTTCATTCGCTTGATGATTTCATCTTTAGTATGTTTGAAAATCGTGTGGTCTTTACACGGTTTTGACATACATTACGTACACATATACAGGTCTAATTTATGGTCAATGATTATGTGTTTTAACTCTCAACGTCTTGAAGTTTTACACGCAAATCACATACGTGTTGTTTCACATTAACCTATTGTTATTGGTATAGTCAAAACAGACACGTAACTACACAAATACACTCTGTAAATAACCATTAAGTGGAACTGCAGTTATGCTCTTAGGGTACAGAATATTTAGGAATACAGAAGTGAAATAGACGGTAGGACGGCAAACCCCGTCACACACGCCAGCAAAATGGCTTCCCTGGCCAGCAACATGGCAGAAACACTTACCGCCAATGAGAACAAAGTGACTGTCATGCTAGCTGACAACCAGCCCAATAGGAAACTTGCCGCGTCATACAGGAGCTAAAACATACAGGCAGCCTGTATCAACAGCCTCGGGCAGAGACAATAAACGGCGAAATTCGCCCTATCAAATAAACAGCAACGACATTTCACATCTGTATCACTATTTAGTCTATGTTTAGGGCACTGAAGAAGTTGGTGTAAAATTCTTTCACCGAAAATCAGTGGACTATGTGTTTTTTTAGTGCCAGCCGGGTTTTTTTAATGTGTTTGTTAACATAAATGTATAAACTATGCAACACCTAGATACAAGCTACATTATAATGTCGTGGCTGATTTCTTACCCGTTTTCTGTCTGTCCGAGCAAACTGTAGGTATAATCATTATTCTGATTGCCTGAATACACATTATATGGATTTTCCTATCAGACTGGCCGCTAAGTTGAATAATCTTTTCATGGCGTAGTTACAGAAGAATTATGGTACATGTACCTATCATAGGCAACTGCCAGTAGAAATAATGGACCACGTCTAGAAGAGATCAAACAAAATTCGTTGGCAAATAGGCGTGTGTACAGACCTGTACTTGTACGGCCGTGGAATAAGTCGTACCTTGAGTGACCTCTCTGAGGCAACTGCCAGTAGAAATAATGGACCACGTCTAGAAGAGATCAAACAAAATTCGTTGGCAAATAGGCGTGTGTACAGACCTGTACTTGTACGGCCGTGGAATAAGTCGTACCTTGAGTGACCTCTCTGGTATAGGTCGTTCAGGATAAATGAGTACTAAAAATTTAACCTTTGAAAAATATCACTAGCCGTTACAGTCATTTGGAGTAACTTTTTACCATTTGGGGTACCATTTGGGGTAACATTGTACCAGGGATCTTCTTTTATATAATAAATAGGTTTGTGGCATTCAACCACTATGCAAAGTTTAAGGTTAACAAATTTATTAATCTAGAACACAACTGTATTCTTAAATGCTGAAATACTTTATTCGAAATTAAACTAGACTGGTGGTACAAAGTTAGTCTGATCGGTACAAAGTTACCCCAAATGACTGTACTGCATGTAATTCTACATTAACTACGGTTGCCTTACTGCTTGTATGGTTGGCAGCGAAATTACGCAAATTAGTTCCGTGTGTTTTCATATTTAAATACAGCAATGCAACAAATTCAACCGAAATCGACATAGGTATATTTTATTAATTGACTTTTTTTTTTATTGAACTACGTATGTTCCTAACCGTCTGCACGTAAACATTGAGTGACATGTCCAGAGAGGTCAGACATGTTCCGTCGTTTGCCGTTACGCGCGGAAAGATACGAATTTGCTGAAAATAGAACTTTAGCAGTGCTCGTTTTATCCCAAACAGCCTGCATACATAATTTCCTCGTCGGCGCCGGTCTGGCGCGTACCACTGGAGGTCGTCGCGGTGCCCCAGGTTCGATCACGACCGATTGCACAGGCTGCCCCTCCCCCTGCCCTCTCTTCAACCCCACGGTGGTCGCTTTGATGTAGGCGTACTCGGCCAGCGTGTCGCTTCAGTAGTCGTGGGTTCACCGGGCTGTGGTATAACAACCACAGCACTCTATATCCTCAGGCCTCAGTTACCGTGGCATAACATTATGGAAGATATAAGTACTGGCTTCACAAGGAGGGGGAAGCTCAACATACATTCTACGACTGTGACAAAGTGTCACAGACTATCCAGCACATTGTCACGGAGTGCCCAAGAAGAAGATATGACTAGGACCCCTGATTTCCGCTAAAATAATTTTGCCCCAGTTTATTTCAGTACCTTACGTGCACATGTGCAGTTTTGTCTCGTGGTTATTGGCAGCGTGTCTATTTGAAGCTATGTCTCTCATTTGACTGAGCCAATCACAATAAGGTTACTCCAACGTCACAC
The DNA here is from genome assembly GCA_003012365.1 of Medauroidea extradentata. NCBI lineage: Eukaryota > Metazoa > Arthropoda > Insecta > Phasmatodea > Phasmatidae > Medauroidea > Medauroidea extradentata. The sequence continues at coordinate 11,766 of PNEQ01033290.1, forward strand.
GTCTCTGATTTGCCAGTAAAACCCCTAGAGATGATGGTATATCGCGAAAATGTTTTGTGTCAGCATAGCCTTGAAAACACTGACACAACGTAGCTGTCTGCGGACCAATAACATGCATTAAATATTAAAATAGCGGCATTCTTATTGGCTCAGTCAAATAGGGCAGTAGCTCCACGTACAAGGAAAAGCCAGTAATCTTTTGATAAGTTGAACGTATGTTGAAGCCTAGCAAATAGTCAAGTTTTTCCGCGATAAACCATCATCTCTACCAATCACTGATTATGAAACAGAGCTGCAGACGTGCACGTAAGGCACTGAAACAAGTGGGGTATAAAATTATTTTCGCCAAAATTAGGGGTCCTTAGATATGGAGGATATATTCAAGATATTCACAGTATCACCGCAGAATCTACGAACTGGCTGAATGCTCCGGACATCACAGTGATCTAACCGCGAAATTGATTAACGTGTACAGAAGAATGAACTGTAACTAGAGACCTGAAAAATTCGCTTTTTCATTTAGGCACAAGCTAGAATTCCAACAACTGTAAGTTTGCGTCACTTTCGCGATTGGCCTTTGACGTATTTGACACATCTTGGAAGTCACTGAGCCAATAATGGAAATGTAACTAATACAGACTTGCATCACTTTAACAACAAGTAACTAATGAGCAACTGATGTCTGCTTCTGTTCACAGATATTCTTGCAAGCTAGCCTACAGGTCAGAGAACCTGCGAATTTTTCCGGTTTCTAACTGTAACGTCTTCTCAAACTAATTCGCATCTGGGTACCTACTTATCACTGATCATGAAGTATAACTGGGTAGGTTAACTTGCGATTTCAGAAAAATGCTGATGTGAGACTAGGCCTTGTCGATTTAGGACACAGCCTACTACGCGCTTCAAATGCGATGTAGTTTGTTCGTAAATATGTTTCTTACGAAACTATTCCACATGCACACATTGTGCCAATGTACGAAAAGAAAACACATTTCGGACAAGGTTGTATATCACTGTGAACACACTGTGCTAATTGAAAACACTGTCTTGAAGTATTATACGTATAGTTGATGGTATATCGGGATAATGTTTTATTGCCAACACCCTTCAAAACGCTGTAGTTTTTTTGCAACTTGTATGATTGGGTGATATACTTCTGACACACCTAACAGTCTGCAGACCAATAACTAGGGCCCGGTAGTTTTCGCGAAAACATTTTTGCCCCACTTTGTTTCAGTGTCTTACGTGCACACCTGCAGCTCAACTTCATGGCTATTGACAGAGTGTTTTTGTGCAGAGTCGTTATTCATTTGACTGTGCCAATCAGTACACGGATAACTGCCACACATCACGTCAGTGATTTGCGGGTTTAACCTCTACACGCTGGGTGTTACGGCATCCAATCACTGGCCACAAAGCCGAGACGCAGGTGCGCACGTAAGGTACTGAAACAAAGTGATGCAAAAATATTTTCGCGAAAACTACCGGGTCCTACCAATAACAGGCATCAAGTATTACAATAGCGGGATTCTTATTGGCTCAGTCAAATAGGGTAACAGCTCTAAGTGCAAGCTAAAGCCAGTTATCTTCTGGTAAGCTGAACGTGTGTTGATATCCAACAAAGAGTCAAATTTTCCCGCGATGAACCATCAACTCTACCTAAACGGTCTTTTCAGGCTGCTTTTCTTCAAAATATACTAACCGGATGTATGTAGTGGCGAATACAAAGAAAAGGGGGGGGGGGTGGATTTTGGGAAATTCCCCTCTCCCCAATAGCCCAACCTTGTATTAGAAATGTTATACTTTTTATTAAAACTATTGAAAATGCTGTAGGTGTTACGAACTTTTCAATATATTCTGAGAAACTGACTGTAAACTCTTTGAAAATGTTCCAATTTGTGTATGTTGTGTGTTAAACATTACCGTTCAAAATCTTCTCAAAGTGCACAATTTTTTATCTTAAAATCAAAATTTTTCCGATGTAGGACCCCCGGACCCTCGCTTTAAATCGGCCAACCGGTATTAGCAAAAATACACCCCCCCCCCCTCAACACCATTCTGGATCCGCCCCTGGATGTATGCGGAACTCAGAAACTGAACTTTGCTACACACTTTCCACCAGCAATAAAATTATATGGTCGCTGTTGAAGTCCCACAATGAAAATAGATAGGTGGGAATCTTACGCGCTAGTTAAGCATTTGGTTCGTAGTGGCCATGCGCTATTTGATACACGCTTTATGTCGCACTTATAACTCCGTCGCCTCTGAGCCTTTGACGGGCAGGTAGGTGGCGCTCGTACGTCTGAATTGAAACTGTACAACTGGAGGTATATAATGCTCACAAGGCACGTGTCCAATGTCGCAGTGGCTGGGTGACAGCCTTTATCGGTTGTTTGTTGTTCACCCACGCGAACAACCTCCATGCAGTCGTTGTAGGACAGACCACACACGTCTAGACAGGAAGTCGATAAAACATAATAACTGACAACAGGTTGCACATACAGTGTAGGCAAGCTGTGTCTTACGCTATCAGTGGGACATTGTCAGTTACAAATTCAGCTGTTAGTGCTGCACCAGCTGAAATAAAAATACGTGTACATTTTTTTTGGGCTCGCGTTGCCTAAGTTTTCAGAAATTTCAACAATTGTGAATATTCCCGGCTAGACTAGCGTGTTTAGACGTTAGGTTTGTGACAGTTCCTGCATTACAACTATTTTGAAGACGAGAAGTACAGACAGTCGTACGTTTCGTTTTTATATACTCCCTGCCTTATCGAAAGCATTAGAATACTTGGTACACCAACAGGTTTACACATACGTTAACAAAAACAATTTACTTGACAGTCACCAATCTGGTTTTCGTATGGGTCACAGTACATCGACTGTACTAATCGATATTGCAGACGCCGTTCGGTTGGCCATAGATAGAAGTCAGCTTACTGCATTAGTTCTGCTA